>JAUMHN010411474.1:0-14354 GCA_032360265.1 Heliamphora ciliata
CCACAAAGCAGATATACAACATATGTATATATATGTGATCCAATCCATGAACCATGGAGATCAAACCAAAACATGTACACACATATTTCTATCAAAACGTTTTAGAAGTTGAGACTCAACCCCAAAGGTTAGCTCCGAGCCTTCAACAAACACGTTTTTCCAAAGGTTTTCATAAACACTCCTTTTCGAACCAACCATTTGAAAATCAACCTCCACAATGTGAGATTCCACTAATTTATCGCCTTTAAACCCATCCGAGGAAAAGAGGGAAGCCAAAAACCCAACCTCCGAATCACCAAAACAACACCATCAGCCCTCACAGGAATTCAGTCAACTGGCCCAAGCCCCCAGTCGACTGAAATAGGTCACTGGAAAAAGAGAACCAAAATAGAAAGAACTTCAGTCGACTAACCCCCCATATTCAGTCGACTGAACTCACCAAAAGATGATCCAGTCGACTGAACTTAGGGGTCCAGTTGACTAAACTTGCCCAGAAAATGTTTTTGGCTACCAGTTCATTGGGTTTTTGCTTCTAAACCTCAAATCAAACCTCCAAACTCCTGTATTTTATACCCATAAGGATATGTAAGCACAAGCTTACCAGAAAGCCACAAAAGAAACCCTCAAAACACGATTTCATCCACCCGAACGCCGAAAAATGGTTTTAACCCAAAACTGGATCTAAAACACAAATTATCTTTTCATGCGTTTTTACACGGTGAAACAACATAAGATTACATATATATCCCTCATACAATAGTAGAATCTGAAATCCTACCACGTTGGGTCAAAAACCTGACGTCTCGATCCACGTGCAAATCCAAACTTCGTCTGAATCAAATTCTGACTGGATAGATGCAAAGCCCTCGATACCGATACTAAGGATCAGCAGATGGTCCACCAAAAATCAAGTCCCAAGCCCCCGAGAAGTTAGAGTGAAGGCAGAGAGAAATTTAGAGGAAACTTAGGAGTTAAGTTTTCAAAATATCTTTTTAGAAAATATCTAAGTTTCGATATTTATAGGCCTCTAAAATATCTTCTTTTTTTTTTGAAATTTTGAAATTCATATGACAACTCCCTACAACCCCGGGAACCGACCCCACATGCTCAGATAAACTTAAACATGCATCAAAGCGAATAAATCATACACCGAACAAATATATGCAAAACACAACATTTACATATAAGTCTCAAAAAGAGACGGGTCCAGGTCTCACATTAATGCTAGAAGTCATATTGAATTTCGGAGACAAAATTTCATAAGGGAGGGAGGTTGTGGAAATCCGGTATGTTTTTAATTAATTTCATTAATGTAATTAAATTAATGAAAATAATTTCTGATGATATATGTTGCATTTTGTATGTGGTTGGGAGTGTGGGAACCTAAAAAAATTAAATTGAGATTAATTCTATGATGTCAAAAAAATTGTGATAATGTGATTTGTATTTAATTAATTTAAAAATTGAGGATAAATTGATGTAGGTTTAAATATACATGTTATATATTGTTTTAATGGTGGGACCCACCCAAATTTACAAAAAAATATTAAGTGTGCAAAAAAAAACCAAATGGTGAGAACCCCTACCCGTTGGGCTCCCCCTTTCTCCTTCTCCACTTTTCTTTTTTTTCTCTTTTCCACTATTGATGAGAACAAAGCTTTGAACCCATACTTCTCTCTAAAAGTTGGTTACCTTCCACTCCAAATCGATCAACACCATCCGAGATTCTAGCTATACTCAACGAGAGCTTCACGCTCAACCAACCAAAATCACGTTTCGTGGAAGTCCAAAAATCGAGGGTTTCGGGTCTTGAAGCTATGGTTTCGGATTTTGAAACTTTTGGCTCCTAAGAGGTAGGATTCTTTTCCTTATATGCTTTTTGTGGTATATGTGCAAGAAATTATATTCTACTTTATGTATTTGTTGTTAAAATTATGTGAGTTTAAAACCCTATGTTTGAATGTGTATGATCTACTTTGGTTTAATTTGATTTTGTTGAAAGATAACGTGATGAAAGTAAGAGAAGTCTTTAATATATGTTTTAACCATGAAATTTATGGATTTGAACTAATTGAGAATAATGGGTTTAAATGTGGGTTTAACTAGATTTTTTTTTTTGTTTGGCATCTTGGAGATAGAATTTGGGTTAACATTAGATAAATTGTGCATAAATTGGGTTTTTGATTAAAAATCTTGTTGATGTGGAAAATTGAGAGATTCCCATTTAAATTGATTTTGAATACCAAACTGTGAAAATTTGAGTTGGTGAAATCAATTTTGAGAATTGAATTGTGAACCATGTAGTGAAATACATGTGTGATAGGTGAAAGTCATGTGCAATGGTTGAGGGACCAATATTATTGAGCAATTATATTGTATTTATTGAGGTGGATTTTGAATTAATATGGGCTTGACTAGCTCTTCGGTGAAAGACCAAAAACTTGCGCATGAATGAGTCCTCGGTTCCCTCGGTTTAATACCCAAAAACGTGGTGAGGTGCCATGTTCCTTCAGATGGTGTTCACGAAAAGGTGTGCAAATGTGTGTGATAATAGGTGTTAAGCTAATGTGATGTGATCAGATTACATATCTAGATGATTAATTGGGTTATGATGGAAGATTATGGATTGAATCGTGAGGATTCATTAAAATTACATTGTATGAAAATGGGGTCATCCTTTGGGCTTGGGGAGCATTGATATAGAATTGTTCCTTGCATATCGAGCATGTTTCATATAGAATCCTATTGGGTTTTGGCTCACGCTGTTCAAAATAAAATCTTTCAGGTGTGGGAGAAGATTCTTTGGCATAGGAGTGACTCAAGAAATGCATGTGATCATTTGGAATCAGATGGAATATGTGAAATTGTTTTTGTTTCAGGAATACAAATGTTGTAATAATTTTGTATCAAGAACAAAGTTTTGTAAGGCCTTAAGGTCAAATTCTTGTTGGATGTTGTGTGCCTCTTGGGTAGAAGTTTTAAATCCATTTTGGAGACTTATTAAATGTTTTCTAAAGCTCTAGTACCTTTTTTTTTTTGCATGAATAAGGGTTTGTGTGAGTGTTAGAACTTCAAAAAGACCACAAAATTAAAGTTGGTTTTCGACGGATTGATGGACCGATCGATCGGTCCATCAAGAAGTCTTTTCATAGCCTCAGTTTCATGAGAAACCGCAGCCTGCTTCAAACAGATTGATAGATCGATCGGTCAATCGTGTGGTCTTTTTTTCTACTTGCTGGACCATTTTTCAAACAAGCGTATCTTATTTATCTGAACTCCGAATTGGGTCATTCTTGTGCTCAAATTGAAGCTCTAAAAGTCTTCTTTCCAATGGTTCTAACCTCATATCAAAATTATGTTTTGAGAAAGAGTTATGATCAAAATAGGAAATGTATGTTTGTTTTCATTAATCGTTTTTTGCACGTTTTTTTCTCGAACTTCTTGGGAAACGTTATTTTTATCATTGTTGGAGCTTTTCACCAAATCCCTTACTCCTTGGGCTATAGATATGACCTCTTCAATCTCGGATTTCCATGTCTTGGGTTTAGGAGCGTGACAGGTTTGGTTTGCTACTTGTTAAAATCTCAGTTTCTTTTTTTGTTGTGATTTCCCTCCTTTTCGATAGTTAAATAAATTGTTGATGGCAATAATAAGAATATTGATCTCCTACCTTTGGTCTTTGCCTAAATATATCAGCTACCTCAGGATTAACAATCATATCTACATACCTAAAAAAAATGAAACATCAATTAGTATAATATTAGATTTAAGAATTAGCAAATTTATATTCTACCAGATTTAGCAATTAAACAATTTATACATTCATGTGTCATTTAATCTATTACCTGAATAATTTTTGTAGTTCGAATTTCAAGTTTTTACTTTTTTATCTACTTTTTATTCAAGTTTGTGTGTAAAGTTGTACCTTGAGGTCAACAAAAATCATCATTTCACTCACACTCTACCTCCCCATGTTTTAGATATTTAGTATTGTTTATTTATTTGTTTTGGCTGTGACGGACATTTCTAAGATAATACAACACACATTTGTTTTGAAATCAAAAAAATTCAATTTTTGACGTGGTTATTAATTTTTTATAAAAAAATGTGATTTATAAAGCACACATTTGTTTCTACACCTCCCATTCTAACTCACTATACATATGTCATTTTGACGTGGATATTTTTGCTTTTACCAAACACATTAACATTTTTATTTCTAAGATTTGCTATTTGAGATTTAATTAAGAAATATTCTTTTTATTTTAAGAAATGTTCTAACATTGACAACTTATGCAAAGTTTTAAATTGCACTTAGAAAATTTTATCATTTTAAATTATTTATTACAATTGAGTTTTGTATATCAAAAATGATTATTGGAAGTGCTTTTAAGCACAGATCATCACCTGGTATGTATGTATATATATATATATATATACACACACACGAGAGACAGAGAGACAGAGAGACAGAGAGCGCTTTGAAAAACAACATTTGCATTAGCATTTCTTGGCAAAGCTCTACTGTTGCTACTACGTGGTTCACTCTCCCTAAGGTTTGAACTTCCTTCCATTTTTTGGTAAGCTTTTCTTGTTTTCTTTCTTTTTTGTAATTCTGGCTTTCGTTGAACCACCATTCTCAAACCTCTCACCCTCGTACTTCATCAACTGCATTTTTTTTCTTCGTCAGTTTAATCACCCTCCCCCAGTAGACTTGTTTGTCATGGGCATTCCTCATTTTGAAAAAAAAACATTCTTTATAACTTTTTAATTTGCTAAATTTGTATTACCAATTATAAGGAACAAAACCGAAGAGTATTCCCAAACTATTAAGTCTAACTCAGAGAGGACACTCCCCCTCTTTACCTCCACCATGGAATGTAGAAGCAAAACCTCTAGTTCTATGCCTACACAACTAGTAAGATCAGTGAGGGGCTTTACTGCTGGGTTAGAGGCATCTACCGCTTGGGTCTCTAATCTTGAGCATCTCTGAGAGAACTTCCTTATTCCCATCTCAGTTTGCCTGAGGATCTCCTCCTCTGGGGAAAGCTTTCTCATTCTTGATCGGGTAAGTGTGTTTCCATGAGCATGCTTTCTCAGCTGGGCTGCGGCTACCATTCCCTTGGATTGTGACAACTTTTGAGTTTTATTGGCTTGTCCCTCGATCAGCTTCTCCCAAATGCCTAGTGCATCCTAATATGGTGCGTCATTCTATGAGAAGAATTGAGTATGGGGGAAGACCACTTAACAGTAGAGGAATTCCTTTACTGCTACAAGCCCAAGGAGAAACAACCTGGGTGGTGCTTCTTCTAGTCTTGATCTAAGGATCGAGCCCTTATTCAAGATGTCTATCTTTCGATAAATATTGGAAATATAAATTCTTCTTTGTTTCTGATGATGGGTGGGAGCTTCAATCTTGGAAGGAGTTTGTCCACAATGTTTTCAGGATTTAGAGAGTACGAGGTCACCCCTAATTCGATGGCATCTCAGTTGAGCAACATCTTAAGCCCATGGCTAAAAGTTAAGTAAAGGCAACTACGGACTTTCCCAATAGATCATTCGATTACTTGGTGATAGCCTAAAAGCTTAGTGCCTTTTTGCTTGGGCCCCTTGTTCCTCATGAAAACTGCCCACCTTACTCTTTTCCTTTTTTGTTCTTCGTATACTGTACTGTACCATTGTATGTGACCTCTTTCTTTTTCTTTTTTTCTTTTTTTAGAGAAGTCAAAGATAATTGATTAGGCTCTAATGGCTAAGATCTGAGCCTGAGTTAACGGCGATGCTGAGGCTCTTCCCTAGAAGAAGCCAAGGTTCTTGATGAAGGGGAAAGGATTACCGACATCTCTATAATACTCCCCTACTTTCTCTGCCTCGGGAAAGGCTGTGGTTGAGCTAGACCCTCCTGTTACTGCTGACGATTCCCCCGTTTAGTCCGGTGATGCCTAGGCCCAGATTCCTTCTCCTATAGCTCATATGGCTCAAAACCCCCAGCTCATGTGTTTCACTATGGGGATATTCTGAGCACATTTAAGGCACCGCGAGTAAAGATGCAATAGTTTATTGGGGAAGACGTTGAGGTCCTCAATCCTGTTGCCACCAGCTAGATCACCAAGGACTTGCTTACTAACCTAAATTGGGTCAGCTTCTTTTTCTTACTCTTCTCTCTTTTATATATTTTTATTCTATTTCCCGTATTCCTCTTTTCCTGTTCTTTAGGTCTGCGCTGGCTCTATTCATCTTTCCCAACGCTGCCATCAGCGCGAGATGCGCATCTGTGTTGATGCCGTTACTACCTCTTCGATGCAAGAGGAGTAAGAAAAGCAAATCGAGGATCTTAATGAGGTAAAGATGAGCTGGTTGGGAAGGATGGCAAGCTAAAGGAGGCTAAGGGTGAGTTGTCCTAGTTAAAGAAGCGGGTTGCGGATCTCAAAGCCAATGTCATTGCCCTTAGAGGACCGAGAAGACAAGAGATGCTCGTGTGCTGGAGTTGACGTCTCAGCTCGACTCTACTGAAGGAGCTGTCATTGAGGGGTTTAAGGATTTTGAGGAGCATAATGCTGAGTTGGCTGAGTATTACATTAGTGGATTCGACAAGATGAAGGCTCGGGTTGCAACGATTTTCAAAGACTTGGATTTCTCTTCTTTTTTTCGCCAAAGATGAGAACACCAAGGCCCCTACTGAATAAGGAGACGGAGGCCAGGCCTATGAAATTTCTTTTAACAATTTCCATTTTTCATCTTTTGTTGAAACATTACCAAGTGTTGTTGGCACTTGCTTTCTTTTTAACTTTGAGTGATGCTTGTTTGATGTTTGTTTAGTGATCCTGAACACTTTCTTATTTTAAGTAGAAGCTTGTTTTTATGCAAAGGCTTATATTTTCCTAAGTATTGTAAACCTTGGTCGATTCTGTCTTGGGTCTCTTTTTACCACTTCTAGACAATTTAGCTAGCTAGGCATTCCTAATCTTTGGTTCGTCTAATACTGACCAAGTTACTTGGCAACTTAGCCTTTTCTCTTGGCTTGATCCGTGCCTGTGCAGGCCAATGAAGGCATCTGGAAATTTAGTCATTCTCCTGGCTTTAGTTAGTCTTAATGAGGGCTAACCTGGTATGGGCCGACCAAGTCATCTTTGCAACTTGGCTGTTCTTCTTGGCCTCGGTCAGACCTGATGAGGGCTCAGCTAGTATGGGCCAACTAAGTCATCTTGGCAATAAGGTTGTTCTTTCTGGCCTCAGTTAGACCTAATGAGAGCAATCTTGGTATGAGACAACCAAGTCGTCTGGCAACATGGCCTTTCTCCTGGCGTAAGTTTTCTCTTTTATGGAAAAGTAAATGTACGACAAAAATGATGTAAAAGTATGAGCATCTTTTGGGCTTGTAGGGACTATTTTATCCTCAAACTTTACTGAGTACATTATTGATAATACTTCCGTAAATGTTCTACATTCCAAGCATGTGGCAAACTCTTTCTGCTCAAATTCCTTAGTTAGTACTCCTTGGACTCGACACTCTACCCGATAAGGTCCTTCCCATTTTAGGCCTAGCTTAGCTTCTTAAGGGTTCTTAGTGGCTTGGGAGACTATGCGTAGTACTAGTTCTCTTCTTCTAAATTCCATCTTCTTTATACTCTTCTCATAGTGTCTCTTCATTCTTTGTTGGTATATCACTATTCTGATGGCTGCATTCTCTCGAAGTTCATCGACTGTATCGACGTTAGCTCTAAGAATCCTTTTGTTATCCTCTTCTTCAAATTGCATAACCCACAAACTCGATAGTCCAATCTCTATTGGTATAACGACTTCGTTTCCAAAGGCTAGCCTGGATGGTGTCTCTCCTATAGCCGTTCGCGTGGTCGTTCTTTATGCCCAGAGAATGCTTGGTAATTCATTTGCCCAAAGTACCTTAGCAGCTTGCATCTTGGTCTTAATCATCTTTAATATCGTGCGATCAGTTACCTAAACCTACCCGTTAGCCTAAGGATGGGCTGAGGTTATGTAGTGGTTTCGAATACCCAAATGCCAACAGAATTCCCTAAATCTCTTGCAATCAAATTGCTTCCCATTATTAGTAACTAAGACCTTGGTATCCCAAACCCACAGATGATTAACTTCCAGATAAAACCGATTGTCTTCTCTTCAGTTATCCTTGTCATTGGCTCGGCCTCCACCCATTTGGTGAAGTAGTCAATGGCTACTATAGTGAACTTGGTCTATCCTCGGCCAGCATAAAGGGTCCTCTAAAATCTATCCCACATTGGGCAAAGGGTCATGAAAAAGTGATAACTATCATTTCTGTTGGCGGTTATCTCGATACAACCGCGAATCTCTAACACTTATTGAATCTCTTAAGCAATTCTAATGTGTCTTGTTGCATGGTAGGTCAATAGTAACCTACACTAACTTCCTTATATGCAAGTGCTCGCCCACTTAAATGATTACCGTATATTCCCTCGTGAATTTCCCTCATGATATAGCCGGCTTCTTCTTTCGATATGATTGTAGGTATGGCAACAAGAAGCCCGGCTTATATAGGTGTTCATTAATTAAGGTGTACTTACTAGTTCAGTGTCTCAGCTTCTTTGCTTTCACTCGGTCGATCAGGAGAAGCCTTTCTTTAAGGTATGCAATTATTGGTTTGTTCCATGACATTTGCGCCTGGATTTCACTTACCTCGTTCGAATCATAATTCATCCACTCCAAACTTGATTCCGTTAGGTACTCAATGAAGGTTCCTTCCCTAAGCTCTTCATCAGGGGCTGAGGCCAATCGTGCTAGGGCATCTGCTTGTTGATTTTCCTTCCTCGGTAGTCGGCTGATTGCAACCTTCTTGAAAGTCTTGCTGATTCTTTCAATGATTTTTCTATACATGACCATCCTTTCCTCTTTGGCATCAAAGCTATTCTGAATCTGCCCAACCACAAGTTTTGAGTTGTTAAATAGCCTCACATGCTTGGCTCCTATTGCTTGTTTTATTCTCAGCCTTGCAACTACTACTTTATACTTAGTTTCATTGTTGGTAGTTTTAAAAGCAAAGTCGCAGCGCACATTCGAGAACGTCCCTTTGAGGGAAAACTAGGACCAGTCCTGTTCTGCTAGCCCCTAAATTGGCCGAGCTGTCTATACTAATCTATTGCGTTTGTTTCTTCATCGAAGTCATCCATTCTAGTTGGTTAAGGGGCACTATCTGTCTGTTCTATTTACTCTCCCTTGTCTCTTCCATTACCTATTTTTATTGTGAACTCGGCTACGAAGTTAGCAACGGCTTGTCCTTTGATGACTATTCTTGGCTAATATCGTATATTCAAAACTCCTACTTCTACTAACCATTTGGCTAACCTTTTTGAAAGGTTAGGCTTCTACATTATCTATCAAAGTGGTTAGCCGGTAAGGACTACTAGAATATGGGCCTGAAAGTAAGGGTGCACGCGTTTCTTCTAGACCGCTAATGAGAATGCCATCTTTTCTAACTCTAGATACATATTCTTGGCCCCCTTTGTATGCTCAGCTAACATAGTAGATTGGCCACTAGAATCTAGGGCTTCCCTGTCAAGGTCGCGCTGATAGCTATCTCTAATGTTACCAAGTATTGGAATAGTTCTTCTTTAGGGATCATTCTTGAGAGGAGAGAAGGTGTGGTCAGGTATCTCTTAAGCTTCTCAAATGCCTCATTACATTCATTTATCCACTCGAAAACCTTCTCTAGCACCTTAAAAATGGTAGACACCAATTTGTGGCTCGAGAGACAAAGTGATTAAATTCTGCTACTCTTTCAGTCAACCGTTGAACCTCTTTTATACTTCGAGGGCATTGCATTTCTAATATTTATTTGATTTTCTCTGGGTTTGTTTCTCTTCCTCTCTAACTTACTATGAACCTGAGGAACTTTCCACTTGCCACGCCAAATGCGCACTTTGTTGGGTTCAGCCTTATGTTATACTACCTAAGCACGTGAAATGTCTCCTTTAGATCTACTAGATGGTTAAAGGCATATCTACTCTTAGTTAACATGTCATCAACATAAACCTCCATATTTCTGCCTATTTGTTGTTTCAACATCTTATTAACCAATCGCTAATGGGTTGTCACTGCGTTCTTTAACCCAGATAGCATGACCTTGTAGTAGAAGAGTCCTCGATCGGTGATGCAAAGGGCTTTCTCTTGGTCGGCTGGATGCATCCTAATTTGGTTGTACCCTTAAAAAGCATCAATGAAGTTGAGGCGCTCATGCTCTGCTGTGGAATCTACCAGTTGATCAGTTCTAGGTATAGGATAGCTATCCTTTGGGCAAGCCTTATTTAAATTGGTGACATCCATGCACATTCTCCATTTTGTGTTAGGCTTCTTTACCAAAACGGCATTGGCAAACCACTTAAGGTATTGTACTTCCCTAATGAAGCCGAGTTCATTCAGTTTTCCAAACTCGACAGTGATTGCTTCATTACATTCTTTCGTAAACGCTCTCGATTTTTGCCTATTTAATTTATATTTCTTACTTACGTTTAACTCGTGCATCATTACCTCTAGCAGTTTCCCTAGCATGTTATGAGTCCACGTGACATCTTAATAATCTATGAGGAACTGCACCAGCTATTATTGGTATGTTCCGCCTAGGAGGGTGCTAATGAATATCTCTCTATCTAGCTTTTACTTATCGAGCCCCACACTTGCCAACTCTTCAACTAGCTCTAACTTTCCTTTCACTACATCTTCTTTTACTTCCAATGTGTTAAGTACAAGTGCTTTCTTATCTGCCTATTCTCGTAGGGAGGTGGCATAACATTCTCGAGCCGTGGACTGGTTTTCCCTGAGCTCTCCTACTCCATGAGGAGTCGGCAATTTTGTCATTAAGTTATAAGTCACCATGACTGCCTAAAAAGATTTAGAGTAGTTCTTCCTAATATTACGTTATAGGCAGATGGATAATCGACTACCAAGAAGGTGATCAACCGAGTGCACTACTTTGAACTGATCCCCATAGTTCGGGGGAGCTAGATGGATCCTAGAGGTTGAATCATTTTGCTTTTGTACCCGACCAATGGAGATTATATGGGCATGAGCTTATTTCTCCAATGTTAAGCTGATCAAAGGCCTTGAGAAAGAGTATGTCCACTGTATAGGGAACTGAATCCAAGGAAACTAAGATGGTGCATACGAATCGAATCAAACGCGGTGCAGCATAGAATCTACAACATACAAAAAAACTGTGCAGTGTAGAACCGTTCGACGGACAGGGAATCCGTCTGGGCGAAATCTATACGAAAAGATCAAAAACAAACCCTGAATCCCAAAACCGAAGCTCGGTATACCCACAAGGCGGAATAGGGATTATACCTGTTTGATCCCACTTATTTGATCACGTTTCGGTTTTTGAACTTGAATCCAAAGATCAACACGGTTGTAATCCGATAATCTTTTCTCCGTTCAGATCTTCTGCTGTATTTTCAAATGTCAAAAACACGAACTAAGTGTGGGCTTAGATCCTTCGTGCTCCCAACCTTGTCTAGCTACCTCTCTTTTTCTAGTTTTCACAAAATACACGAAAAACCTAAAAGACTTAATGAATAGATCATCTGGCAGTCAAGGTTATAACGACATATAAATAGGCTACAATAGAAATCTGTGGAGTAAATAAAACATGGGCTTCCAATGTAATTATGAAATCTTGCCTCACCCTAGAAGCAATTTCACAAAAATATAAATTATAATTCCTTCCACTAAAAAATTATAATTGCACTCCCAGCCTTATTCTCAAAGCTAATTATTCGAGCACTTGTTATTAAATGCTTTTTATTCTCCCCACGCTAAAATTACAAATAACCGTCGATTAAATTAAATTACTAACAATTATATTTAATCGATCTCTTTAATAATTCTTTAAATCCTTCGGTTTAACTTATTTGACTGCCAGATTATAAAATTCATCTACAAGGTTTGGTTCAGCCAAAACTTATAAGCTTCCTTAAGGGGTATTATCAATTCCGATTTTTCGAAACGTGAATTCCGTTAATAATTAATATCTACTATATACTTAATATTGTTATCCAGCTTACCGCGATTATTGACCCATACAAGATCGCACTCTCTAATGAATCAAAACAACGAATATTAAATATACGCAAATAATAATTATTTTGGGATTAAGAGCATAAATACTCATAATAAACATTGCGTGTAAATTAATTTATATAGTCAGTATAAAATTAATTACCCCAACTTGATCATGTTCAATACACATAAAGTGTACTAGCACAATGAGTTAGAACAATTATCGAAACAATTACCGTTTCTTGTAATCAAAACAGATCTACTAAAATATTGTACTATAGCCGTACCGATGATGTGTCCAATTTCATCTAAGACTGTGAATTATAAACTTATATTTTTCAAGAACCGATAATCTAGTATTCTGTATGTAAACCAAACTCTACATACCAAATTAACAACTATGTAGAATAAAAGACACACATGCACAATATTAAATAAATAATCAAATATATACATTACTCATAAAAATTCTCATTAAAATAAGAAAATAGTTTTTATTAATAAATAAAAACAATACCAAAAATCTAAATATGGTTTTTTAGTATACAATTCTAACACGTTAAGCATCCGTTCTTAACCAAAGTTCTCATTCTCTTTAGTTTGCGACAACCATCGTGAACTCCATCGGGACATTGTATGGGTACTGAACCCCCTGATTGTCCTGTTCTAAGAAAAAGATGCCTTCATCGATCTTGCTCTTAGTCGATCATTCTATTGCATACACTTATGTAAGGGTCTTTATTCTTAATCTCCTGAAATGTGCTCGCTAAGAGGAACTACTCTCACCTCCTCCAATGAGACTTCCAGTTATAACTTTGCTCGCTCCTACTAGCTCTCAGTTTGGTGGCAAAACCTCCAGTTGTCCTTGTGGCTTCTTCTTTTTCATCCGATTGGCTATGAATCTCCTCAACTGCCCCTCCTAATCAAGGTTTTTATTTGTTACTTCAAATCAAAGTAGTCCTCTGTATTATGTCTATGACCCTTATGGAACCTACAATACTTGTCCTGATTTCTTCATTTTGGTTTGGTTTTGAGCTTTTCCAACCACTTGAGATTAAGGCCATTTCGTATTTGGAGTAGCACTTGATCAACTGTGGTGTTTAGAGTTGTGTACCTTTCAAAGCAGCTCAATGGGATACCAGGTCTTTGTTTGGTTCTTCTTGGTCCATGTTCTCTTGCTCGGGGTCGTTCAACCTTTTGATCCAACTTTGTCCTCGGTACCGTTACTTAAACTCCATCTTTTCTTGCATTCGTGGTTTCCTTGCCATTAGCTCGGCTATGCTAGTTGGGGTAGTTTTTTACAGAGAAAATAGGAGCTTAGTAGATTGTTATCCACCTATAAATGCCGTTAAGGCCTTGTCAACTACATCATCGACGTGGAGAGCTTCCAAATTGAATCATGTGATGTAATCTCTCAATGTTTTGCCTCGTGCTTTCTTGATGTTTAAAAGGTAGGTTTCCAATCGTCAGTGCCTTTTGCCTTCAATAGAGTGCCCGATAAAAAGTTTGCTTTGTTGTGTGAAGGTTCCGATCGACCCCTATTTGAGTCGACTGAACCAAACTCATGTTGATCCTTTAATCAACAAAATGATAATTGCCCCATTTTGTTCCATTTTTTGGTACCTAAAAGGGGTCAGAAACACTTGACAACAGTGGGGTGCATAGCGACTACCCTCCGATGCTTAAGTTATTCAATGAAAATTATCGATGAATGTGTAAAGGGAAGAAAAATTGCTTACCCGTTTCGATAGAGTGCATTCCATTTACAAAGAGCTGGTTCTTTACTGAATCTTGAAATATGGAAAGGAATCACGAAGGTACAGCTGAAGATCTCTCAATCAGTTGGGATGCACGTCAATCCGAGCCATGATTTCCTGCTTAGTTTTCGAGTGAGGAAGCCTTCTTTTACGATCTCTATTAGAATTTTGAGTTAAATTAGTTTTTGTTTAAATAACTAGGGGATTGTTAGTTTGTGACATTAGAATTTTAGAATATTTTTATATTTTTGGCTTATTATATTTTGTGTTTTAATGTTTAAAACTAATCTCAATTGAGGTTTATTTTTGGATAGTTTTCGTGTTGTGTTTGTTAATATTTTTGGTGAGTTTACGTATTTCATAAATAATGATTTGTGGTATATGGCCGATCATGTTCCATGATCATATTACATCTACTGAGTTTAGAAAGCATGTGTATTTGATAAGGATGAAAAATAATTGAGCATATTTTGGCCTATTGGCCAAGTGGGAGATGTTTTTATATTATTTTTAATTTATTATCAACTTTGAGTAACCTTTTCTTGTTGACTT
>JAUMHN010411485.1:0-14354 GCA_032360265.1 Heliamphora ciliata
CACATACATTACTCATAAAGATTCTTATAAAATGAAAAATTAATTTTATTAAAATAAAATTAAATACTAAAAATATGGTTTTTAATATACCAACTCTAACAGGGCTGGCAATCTGAAGGATTCTGATATGAGGGCACTTGCCCAAGTAACCGAATGGCATGAAGTACCTATTTGTTCTCTTTCATCTGAGATTGTTGAGGAGACTGTTAAGCGTCCTATTAGGGACCCTATCTTTAGCTCCTTTAGAGGCAGGAGGTGGGCGACCCCTTATAGGGGTGGTGCTCTTTTTGGTCATGGGACCGCCAGGCCTTGGGCACCTTCTACGCAGACATCGGTTGAGCTGGCAGGGTCGGTTGGGGACGGCGATAGGGCTGTAGTTAAGGTGCTTGTTAATTTGCCCCAACCAAAATCTTGGGCCTCCTTACTTATGAACCGTAATCCCTCTAGTGCTAACCTAAATTTTGTGGAATCTAAGGATATCCTTTCAACCAGGATATTATTGAAATTGAAGGGAATTTGGTTGATGATAAATCGTGGGATGCTTATCTTGTGGGATATTTCCTGGACGTCAACTTAGCTTTTAGGTTGGTGAGGGCCACGGCTAGAACTTTGTGGGGTCAAGAGGGGCTGGCGAAAGTGTATGGGACTTATAAGGGGTTCTATATTTTCAAATTCACTAGTGTTGTAGCAATGGAGATGGTTCTGGAGAAGGGTCCATAGCACTTCTCGGGTCGGATGTTAATCTTGAGACAGTGGAAAAAGCGTCTAAAACTCTCTAAAGAGGCAATTTCTAAAATCCCTATTTAGGTTAAATTCCATGACTTACCCCTTGAATTTTGGAACTCCCAACGTTTGAGTCGGATTGCTAGTGCTTTAGGTGTTCCCTTGTACCTTGATAAGGCCACAGACACAAAGCAACGTATTTCGTATGTGCGGGTTTGTATCGAATTAGATTCGGCTAAGTCTTTTCCACACTCAAATTTGGTTAAATGTGATGGGGATATCGTGGAAGTTCGAGTTGAATACCAAGGTCTCCCGTCCTGTTGCTCCCTTTGTAAAGCTTTTGGTCATGAGCTTAGTACATCTAAGGATAAACTGGTGGAGCGGCAGTTTGAGTGGACTTGCATTGGTAGGGGAAAGATCGTTGAGGCTGCGGTTGTTCCTATCTGTGCTACGAATAATAGGCTGATTCAGTCTCATCCTAGTATTGCTTTGGGTAAGGAGAAGGGTTTCCAAGCTACAACTGACTCTAAGGCGGGTAGGAGGACTGTATCTCAATCTATCAATTCTACGGTGGACTAAGAGTAGGTGAGTCCAGAGCTAGGTGAGGCTACTTCTAGTAAGTGTGTTGACCCGGTAGATGTGGAAAATGTAGATGGTTGTTTGAAAGATAATAGCTTATCTGTGGTAGGAGGGCCCGATGTTGTAAATAATGCTATTGATATAACAGATCAGCTAGATGTAGAGGATAAAGAGGCAAAGGATGTGTGGACTCCAGTTGATACCCTACATGAAGGTCCCCACTCTCCCGTCAAACCAAGGGCTGTTAGTAAAATGTTAAATGGTAAGAAAAAGAAAAAAAGATCTTTTGGGCCCGCAGGTTGGTAATTTGTAGTTCTTCGAGATATTATCCCTACCATTCGGTGGGGTTGAGTTTCGTAAGGTGTTGTTATTCTTTTTTATGTTATGTTGGTAAGCGATGTAACTGCCTAGGGTATGTCCCTTAGACTCATGTAATTTTATTTTCTCTTCTTTTATGTTACAATTAATTACCCAAAAAAAAATGATAGGAACAAATCGCCTTTTATTCTTCAATGATTTCTCATGACCACAGTTACTCTTCTTTTTGTTCCAAATCTTCCTTGAATCAGCCAGATCGATTTCGACTAGCAAGGCAGCCCTAACTACTTGAGTGTAGGTGGGGAGCTACAAGCAGATCACTCTCACTCGAATAAATGGCTCAAAGCCCCATTCAACATTTCATGCCTTAAACTCCTCATTAGGTATAATGGTTGCAGCAAAACGACTTAATTCCTCAAAGTGATTCACGTACTGAGTTACTATCATTGAGCCTTGTTTAAGATTCAGGAACTCACGAACTTGTCTTTAACGAAAGGTGACTGGGAAATACATTTCTAAGAATAAGCCCTCAAATTGGTCCCAAGCTAGAGCTGCTACGTCCTGTGTGTCGTTGATCAAGGACCACCAATGATCTGCTTCCCCTTCTAATAGGTGTGCCGCTAAGGCCACTCGGCCTGCTTTGTCTTAGACTCCCACAGAGTTAAATAACTTCTTAATCGCCCTTAGCCATTCTTCTGCTTTCCTTGGTTCTGCTCCTCCTCTGAACGTCGGGGCTCGCTCTCTGCCCATCTTAGATAAGAACCACGCTCGGTCACGTACGAGGGGACGATTGATGTTAGCGGATAGTTCTTGCAAAACTTGGGCTAGTCCAGGTGCTTCATCTTCTATGGATCCACTAGTTTGTCAGTGGTGATTTAGTCGTCTACCAACCATCCTAAAAAAAATAGAGAGTCTTATGATTTAGGGATTGCTTCAATTCTTGATTATTTTCACATTTTGGGATCTTGTGGAGTTAAGTCTGAGGTTGTTTTAGCAAGCATTAAGTGTAAGATAACTTATGGAGATTGTTTTTTTTTTTTACTTTACTTGTATTTCATGTCATTCAAGCTCAGGTGCATTGAAAGGAAAGAAAAGAAAAGATTCAACGCGGAGCTTGCTAGGGCCTATCTAAAATATACGTGGGTAGAAACATTGGACGATTGCTTTGTGCTCCCAATGGTTGTAGAGTTTCTTCTAGCTCTTGATGCTTGCTTCTGACATGTTGGTACGTAGGGTTTGAGGGTCTCCTCCAATGACTAGACCATTTACTAGGTAAAAATTTGCTTTGCAACTCAGTGATACGCCAGGTGATTCTTCTGAGGATCTACATGATCTGAGTTCCTCTTGAAAGCATTAAGCACTAATAACTATTGTTTCTCATCGATCTAGGTCTTAAGAGAGATAGCCTAGGACGGTGAGTGGCCAAGCGTTTAGCCGAGGATTTCGAATGATGCATTAGACTACATAAAATGCATCTGGGGGTTAGAATGGCATAGGGAAGGTGATTAAATCCTTTACCAAGATTCAAGGAAAGATTCCCAGATAGTTCAAAAGATAGGATTGATGAGCTCAAATGATCACGGTTAAGGCAATCACCGTTGACATAAACTGAGTGGTCATTTGGGGTTCAAATGCAGGTGAAACAAGGGAAGGACGGTGAACAATACTTAAACAAATGTCTTTGGAACTAATCCAGTACAATCAGATTCTGATAAAGAGATATTAAGCAATGGGCAGCCAAACTAGATATTTGCCCTAAAGTTACGTGGGCCTAATGTACTTTAGTTCAAGAATCTAAGTCTACTTTCCTGGTAAGGATTTTAAGAGTGTACAAAGAATTCATAAATTTACTGCAATAGATTGTGATTTCAAAATCGAGAGAAAATGAATGATGGAAAAAGATTTTATCAATGTCGAATGTTTAGAATGGGTAATTAACAAAGAATTGATATCGAGTTCTACAAGAGAAGAGTTAGTTCAAGGATGATGGCTTGAAACAGAGGAGAATCAAATGCGAATACCGATCATTATTGAGACATGAAAACTTGAGGATTAGGGTATTTTCTATGATTAAATTTCTAATGGGGTTACCAGCAAGACTTGGTGCATAAAGGTTACCGACGAACAACACTTGACGTACCATTGAGGACTGATGATATAAGAAGGAAGGACATGCTAAAGAACTTCAAAAAGTTGACACAAAGGCTTGGGGTAAATGAGAAAAGAACTTATAAGTATGAAGTTACGAGGTTCTAACGATGTCTCTCGAGGTGATATCTAAAACTTCTTCTAGTGCGTACTCCTATCTACCCCGCTTAAAATAAGATAACTCGTTGCATGAATCTCCAGTCTTCGATCTCGACGCCCTTTGTTGTCTTTTGCATGTAGATTCCTTGTTGTTCCCAAACTCGGTAGCATCCTAACACGACTCGCTATAAGACTTAGACGCAGCAGATTTTAGTTCTTATAATTTATAAATGGTAATAATAATTAATACAACGCATCCTATACAGCTCCAACATGACAGAATGCATGGTTTCCCATAACCAATGATTTGAAGGTTCACTAAACCTAGGCTTTGATACTAACTACGACGCCCCGTCCTCTGGGCACGTCGGGACATATATAAATATAAATAAAGAAATATTCTAGCCATTCATTCATATTTACATATCATAAATATTACATCGTTAGAGTTTTTGAATTGTTCAAAGGCACATAGCGTTTATAGTTTCACCACGAAATTTCAAAAATTATATTAAGCACGGGAAAACCGAACAAAAGAACAAAAGGAGAAATTCAAAACATCAGCAAGCATTATCGCGGTCCACTGGCTCCTGCCATTCACCTTGTTCTTCACCTCCGTCATCTTTTCCGGGGGCAACTTCCTCAAAGAACTCTTCAACATCACCTGTGGCACGAATGCCATTAGCCAAAGCCTAGTAAAAAACACTCTAAACTTTCTAACCAATCTCACGGCACAAAATTTACCACAACGCAAGCCAAATAACACTTAAGAACACTTTAAACTGAAGGAGACAGACAAATTTATAATAGGATAGCAGATAAGTCAATAAACATGCAAATGTGATGTCGTGTATACAATGCAGATGCCCAACTCGACATACACTAAGATCATAACAAGAATTCCACACTAGAAATTACCATAGTAGACTTTTATGGGTAATTGATCACCAAAGCCATCAGCGCATCTCATTGCGAATAGTAAATGCTCGCCTAGGCATCATACCTCAGCTGTTTCACTTAATGGCAACAACGTAAGGTCTGCGCCATCCTCTAGGCCAACAAAATTTAACAGTCAATCAATTATATAATAAACGGTTTATCCCACCTTAAGATTTGTAATGCCTCCACCGATGTCAACCCAAAGTCTAAGCAACAAACAAGAATTTATTCAGAATACCAAAATGAGGGGTTTAGGACCACAACTATCGAGCTCTCTCCCAAATTACTGTCTCAAAACAACGTGGCAATGCGATTTAGGTCAGCCATAATTGGACTCTCTCTAGAATTACAACCTCAGTGGGATTAGGTCTGCCAAATTAGGCTCTCTCCGAAATTATCCAATTTACCCGTGTCGACACTACTTCCATAATATAACCATAAATCATTAAAACTAGAATGCTAGTAACAAACCCATGGTACCCAACAATATTCATGATAAACCATTTGAAACACCGGGGAAGCACCCAGGGTGTACAAGAGAAATATATCCTAAAACATTTACAAAAATGACAACCAGGGATGCCCTAGACTTAGAACTAAGAAGGACAACAAACCATCCCCACAACGGTATACACAGATGGACTCCAATATGCCAAGATGCAAGTGGCAACGTTCATGATGTATAATATTGATCTCAAGTGGAACTATCTATAGCATGGCATCAACTGGCATGGCAATGTACAATTCTCAAGATACAATTCAAACATGATTGCATTAGTTCTACTCCTTGTGCATTCACTTAAAAACACTAATCAACTACTTCAAATGAATAATCATATAAAACTCAGGTCTTACAACAAAGGGTACTCAAATCGCACTTAGCAACTTTTAAGGCCAAATTCAAGTATTAAATTAAAATGGTCGGGCAGAATTTTGGGGTATCTAGAGTTGGAATAAAGTTATGATTTTTAAACACCATTTATATAAAAATATTTGCAACAACTCCTATGTTTAACACCAAGCCCAAAACCTAAGGCAAATGGGTGAATAATGTATTCTAAGCGAGAATAGTTCAGCAATTTTCTCAAAATTTGCCAAAAAAACACCTCTGTTGGTCTCTATTTTGGGGTATCAAATCATGTCAAAATGAGCCCATTTTTTGATATGATCTATTCTAACATGTCTCCTACAAATCTCATAAAGGGTTCTAGGGGTAGTTGTTTGAAACAAGTTGGCGATATAAGCCATTTTGTAAAATAGGTTCTGTCTGCCACCAAACACTTAGCAGAACCGGTTTTGGATAGAGAGTTTCAAACCGTTTTGAGGAACTTTCCCAAGGTGTTTAGATCTGATGATTGGATAGGCGGTAGTTCACTATGTTACCTACAATATTCATGTAGACCACCTTCGGAGTAGGTCGCTAAATATAGGGGTTTTTTGCTATACAAAAATATGTGACAGAAGTGTCCTTTAATGGCTGAACCACAATAGAGAATTTTAAAGGGGTGTTGACCTATCAAACCTTAATATTTGGTGATATTATTTGGTGGGTAGTTATATATACATGTTGTCTACAACTTTTATGTTTTTCCCAAAGCTCGGATCTCATTGTAAACTAGAATTTTTAGGTCGGCATTGTCGACTAGTCTGAAAATGATACACGTTGGAGAAATTGCAATATCTCGAGTTCTACTCACTCAAATGAGTTGAAACTAATTTTGGATAAAAGATAACACAAAAAGATAAATCTAGACATAAAGAACATGCTTAGATCAAATTTTAACATTGAGTTATGGAGTTCCAAAGATTAGGGTAGAAACAATCAAGTTTTCAAAAATCTGGTCCTTATACGTTCAACTCTCCTACTTATTATATGTCACGGTTTTATCCTATTTCTTTGCATACTTGTATTTTATACATAAATATCAAGGTTCCAAAACACTTGTAAGTCGTCAAACTCAAAAGTAACAATACACAACCACATCTCATATCATTCAAGAACACAATAGCCCATATTTCTCAACTACAATGCATTTTCAGTTTGTTTTCAGTTCTTGATTTTTGAAGTGTTTAAAGAGATGAGTTGAGAAATATTTTGAGTTATCTTAGACATAATATTTAGAGGTTTTACTTACTTGTTTAGAGGCTCAAAGTGTAGTCTAATGGAAGGACTTGGCTTCAGGAAAACACTCCTTGATTCCTCTTTGGATCCTACTTCTCCTTCTCCTTCTCTTTCTTTCTCCTTCTTTTTCTCTTAAGTCTTGAAGTACACCTCAAGAACACTCAAGTCTGGTTTCTCTCCTCTGTTGGCCGAAAATAATAAAGGGGGAAGGAGGGTGTTTTGCTTGGTTTATATAGAAAAAGCTTAAGGGAAGAAAATGAAGCATTTTTATTCATTTTCTTCTTTCTTCACATGGATTGACAAGACAAGAAGCAACTTTTGAAGGAGATATATCAGATTTGGAGTAGGGAATTTGGCTAGGGGTCAGTTTGGAAGACAAAATTTTGATCCACATCAATCTTGAGATTTTATCTTGGTTTGCGAGTCACTTTGTGAAAGAAAATACTTTAAAAGCTAATTTGATGTATCTTTTTAGTGTCTTTTTCTATTGAAACTTATTATTTTAGTGTGTTTATGATAAATTTAGTATTTTCATGAATTATCATAGTTTTCATAGCAATTGATTAAATAGATGTAGTCTTTTAAGTCAAATTAAGTTAGTTTGACAAAATATATCTTTTTAACTTATTTTAGTGTGTATAAACTTTAATAATGATTTGTTTGATTTTGTTAGCCTATAACACCATATTATTATGTATATTACTTGTTCAACAAGTGTTGGTTCATCATAATGCTTGGTTTGACACCTTTCTCATCTTTTTAAGCTCTAAAGAAAGCAAAAAGATACTTTTTGCCACAACTTCCAAGGTGGTTGGCCACTAAGGGGTATTTTTTTTTTTCATTTATTATGTTGTTTTGTCTTTTGCTACTAAATATCTGATTTAGGATGTTCATGTGACAAAATTTATGTTTTTAAGACTTTTTGTTGTACTAGGGGCAAAATGGTTAGTTTACCCTAATTATGAAAAAAAAATTTGTTTTTAATTTATTATTTCATGATAACTACTTAATCTAGAATGTTTGGAGGTTCTCCAGGTGTTAAGGTTTTGTTATTTGAGTTTTGGACCTTTTTAGGGTTTTTGGATTTAACTTAGGATTTTGGGTTTAGTTTGGATTCTTCATCTTCCAGTGACATAAGATTTTGTCGGCTAACCATTGCTAATACTACGGTTTAGGTTGAGTCTTTGCACGGGTCATTATCAATCAGGTTGTTACAACTAGGGTCCAAACTGGGTCGTTACAAACTATCCCCCTTAAACAAATTTCATCCTCGAAATTTTGTCTCGTATTTCGTCGTGTGGAAGGTTAAGGAAGATGTATTGGCATCACTTCTCTTCAAAGTTGTGTCCTTGTTTACTTGAGTCGTTCTTTATTGAGGGTGCTAACAGGGTCGGGCTTATACGTTCAACAGCTTCGAGTGAAGAATGTTTCGCCTTACAAAAAATCTTGGACCGACTACTACACAACTCTTAAGATCGCTTCACATTCCTATGGCGCAGGGGTTGTTGACTTGCAATGTGTTAGCCTATAAGCGTCCCCTTTTTCGTAATGATGTAACAAGTCTAAACTAACATACATCCCAGAGTTGCGAATATGAGCATACCTCTGACCATCGACGAATATTCCCTTTTTCTCTTGTGAAGGCGAACATTCCGTCCATTAATTCCCTTGTTGGTCAAGCTGCATCATCCTTCCCAAATCACATGTTCCTTGTTGAAGTGATTTTCTCGATATTCGTAGTCTTTCTTTCATTGACAAATATTGTAGTTTCTTTCCCTTGGTAGTGAGTATTGAAACTTTTTATGTCCAGGCTTATTGCAATTGAAACAGACTATTGGGTCCATCTGTTGTCCCCCTTGTTGTTCTTTCCAACTAGCTAGTGAGTACGGCTTTATAGGAGCGAATTGCCTTTTATTCCTCAATGATTTCATGTGACCAGAGTTACTCTTCTTTTGGTTCCAAATATTCCTTAAATTGGTTCAATCGGTTTCAGTGAGCAAAAAGGCCTGAGCTACTTGAGTGTAGGTGGGGAGCTGCAAGCAGATCACTCTCACTTGAATAGATGGCTCATGGCCCCATTCAACTTTTTGTACCTTAGACTCCTTATTCGGTACAATGGTTACAGCAAAATGACTTAATTCCTCAAAGTGATTCATATACTGAGTTACTGTCATTAAGCCTTGTTTAAGTCTAAGAACTCACAAACTTGTCATTGATGAAAGGGAGCTGGTGTAGACACCCCAATTTGACCCCGCCTAATCTTAAGTTGATCTAGGTGAATCCGATAATGAAAACAAGTGGAATGGTGCTTTAGTATGATCCTCAAGAAGTGATCTAAGCTCAATATTTGAACCTAATTATCAAAACTTTCAAATCAGTGAAATCATCTTAAATCACTGTATTGGAACCTTGGGGTCGCCATGTTCATTGTAGTGACCTACACAAGAAACTCTTGAAAATCCTAGCCAAACGCAGCGATCGCTACAATTGTGACGACCCGTCCTCCGGACACGTTGAGACATACGTAACTATAAATGAGGGAGATATTCTAGCCAAGCATTCATAATTATATATGATAATTACTACATCATTAATGGTTCAAAATTTGTTCAAAATACTTAATGATTACATTCATCCAGAAAATTTAACAAAAGTTACAATATATCCGTGAAAAACTGAACAAAAGATCAAAAACAAATATCCTACGTCTTCAAGCGGCACTGTTGGAATCTGCTGGCTCCTGCCACTCTCCCTCTTCTCCAGAATCTTCTTCTTCAACGAACCCGCCTTCCTCAAATAGTTCTTTTTCTTCACCTGTGGCACGAATCCCATGAGCTAGAGCTTAGAAGAAAATTTCTTAAATCGTCTAACAAACTCACAATAAAATATTCTACAATACATATCGTACAATACCCAATACAAATTTAAGGGTAAAGAGACAAACAACCTACCATTTTAAACAGGGCAACCATATATAAGAATAATTGTGCGAGTGCGTGATGCAGATGAATGTAATGCAATTGCCCAACCCAACGTACTTCAAGAACAATATTATGAATTCCACACGCTGGGAATTACATCATAGACTTGATGGGACCTGATAACCGAACCTATTCTCGCCTCATTGCGAAAGATAAACCCTCGTCGTGGCTACATGCCTTAGCCGTTTTACGCAATTGCAACGGCATGGGGACTGGCCTTTATCCAATTTTGTCCATCCTTATTCCAAGCCAACCAATCCCACCTTAAGGATTAGGATACTCATTAGGTGTCAACCCAAAGTCTAATTAAAGCTAGTAATGAACCCATTGTGATGCCCCATCCTCCGGGCACGTTGGGACATATGTAACTATAAATAAGGGAGATATTCTAGCCGAACATTCATAATTTTGTATGATAATTACTACATCATTAACGGTTCAAAATTTGTTCAAAATACTTAATGATTACAGTCATCCAGAAAATTTAACAAAAGTTACATCATGTCCGTGAAAAACTAAAGAAAAGATCTAAAGGATAAGATTCTACGTCTTCAAGCTGCGCTATTGAGGTTAACCGATGACTGCCTTCCTCAAATGGTCTTTCTTCTTCACCTGTGGCACGAATGCCATGAGCCAGAACCTATAAGCAAATTACCTAAACCGTCTAATAAACTCACAACAAAATATCCTACAATACATTTCGTATAATACCCAATACAAATTTTAAGGGCAAGAAATAGACCATTTATCATTTTCAACAAAGCAAGCATATATAAGAACAAGTGTGCGAGTGCGTGATGCAAATGAATGCAACGCAGTTGCCCAACCAAAGGTACTTTCAAAATAGTATCACGAATTCCATGCCGGGAATTTTAGAGTAAACTTGATGGTATATTGATCACTTAACCTATTCTGGCCTCGTTGCAAAAGGTAAATGCTCGCCTTGGTTACATGCCTCAGCCGTTTTACTCAATGGCAACGGCGTAGGGGCGGGCCACCCAGTTTTTATCAGCCACCCTTATACAGGCCAACCGTCCCACATTAAGTACTAAGATGCTCGTTAAGTGTGAACCCAAAGTCTAATTATATCTAGTGACGAACCCATGGTGCCTAAATCCCCCTTTTATAATAAAAACCTCCAATTCAATTTCGAATATGGGAACCAGGGACATCCTAGATCCACAACCATTGAATAAATGATTTCCATGTCACTCAACCCAATTGAAGGATACGAGAGGGACTCTGATAACTCAAGATGACATGCAAAAATGTTCATGATGTGCAATATGCTTCTCGTGTAGAATTAATCATAGCATGGCATATAAATATGATATGGCACATGGTACAATTTGCTAAGGCATCAAGTACAAGCATGCGAAGCATAACCACAATTTATACAACAAAGAATCGAACCATCGGCATGAGTTCATTTCATCAAAAGCATAATTTTTATACACTAATTACTCACAAAGTTCATATAAGGTTCACATACTCAAGTCCCATAAGCAACACACCACTAGTACACTTAGCCAATTTTAGGTAATTGTTCGATTGCTAGTTTTAAAGTTGCGACAGTATTTTAAAGTACTTAGACATGGATTTAATTTCTAAATTTTGAACACTAATTAGATAAAAATATTTTATACAACTTTCATGTTCAGCACTAAGGTTAGATCCTAGGAAAAAAAGGTCATGTGATTTAATTTAGGAAAAATCATTCAGCACTTTACAAAGAAACGTGCAGAATTTAGGCATCTGCTAGCCACGGTTTTAGGGCATCAATTCAAGGGATATGGCACTAATATTTGGTGAGGTTTTATTTTAAGATGTCCCCTATAGGTTTTAGGTTTTGTGCTAGGGAAAGTTGTTTGAAAGAAATTGGAGATTTTGGCTAATATTTGGAGATTTTGTCCGAGTCTTTCGTGAAAGTGTGGAAGCCTAATAACTTGATATCCAGACGATCATCTTTACTCACAGACCCACGGGGCAAGGCTGTTAGAGTTAACGGGCAAAACATATGTGGAGTTTGATAAGGATGATCAGCTCAGTCTTGCTGGTTTCAGAGAAGGTGATCATAAGATAGTGAATGGGTAAGCGTTTAGCTGAGGATTTCAAATGGTATAAGCACGAGATGTAACTGGGGTTATAATATCTTAGGGTGGACTCCTAGATAGTTCATGGGCAAGAGGTCATAGCAATCACTGTTAACCCCGATTAAGAGGTCAATTGAAGCTTAGATGCAATGAAGAAAAGAGATCAGCACTTTATGAATATTACAGAAAGGAGGTTCTCAGGGTCAATTTGTACAATATCAGACCTTGGCAAAAGATAAGTTTAAGCAATGGGTAGCCGAACTAGATATTTATCTTGAAGTTACGTTGGCCTAACGTACTTCAATTCAAGCATCCAAGTCAACTCCCCATGTCGGGATTTCAAGAGTTCGCAAAATTTCTTCAGTCGGACGTAGTATTGAGGTCAGGGGAAAACGAATGGTGGTAAAGGATCTTGGCAATATCAAATGTTCAGAACTAAAGGGATGACATTGAGTCCACGAATAAGGAGTTAGTTCAGGGATGATGGCTTGAACTGAAGGGCAATCAAATGTGAATACTAGTCGTCATCTAGGCATGGCTCAACAATGAAAATTTTTAAAGATAAGGGTATTTTCTAGGATGAAATTCCCAATAGGATTGCCAATAAGACTTGGGTGTAGAAGGATTACCTATGAATGATACTGGGTAGCATTGTTGAGGACCAGTGTTATTAGAAGCAAAGAATTTTAGCTGGGTATAAAAGTTGATACAAAGGTCTGGGAAGAGAAACTCGTAAGGGTGAAGTTGCAGGATTATAACGGTGTTTCCTCAAAACTTAGGCTTCTCCCAGTGCTTTATTATCTAGGGGTTAGTTAACTTGTCGGTAGTTTGATCGTCTACCGACTATCCGAAGAGAGTGTCGAGATTTGGGGGTTATTTTCATTCTTAATTGTCTTCATATTTTTAGGATATTACAGATTTTAGTTTGAGATTATGAGATAGCTTACGAAGAATTTAACAACGAACGCTTACATTTCATTTAAACATTTGACCATTACCAAGTTTTTCAAAAGTTCGCCTAACACAAGCATAATATTCAACGAAGGAGAAACACAACACCTATCATGCTAAGGCCTAGACAAACAGATGCGGATAGAAGTAGCGAATGAATGAGTCACATTCCCATGTTGCCTCGTAAATACCGTAGCAGTGCTACTGGACCTCCACATACCAAATATTCCCTAGCCCTCTATGAGCTCTGTCTGTGATGGCCACTGGTACCTCTTCATAAGTCTTTGGATCATTAAAGTTGATATCTGAGTTGTGTGGGTCAACGATCCCTCGTTTATCTCTCGGCATTGCCATCTGCAGCCATCGGGTCTTTACCAAATCTCTGAGTCACTCCTTAAACCCTGGAGGTACTTCTATTCGGTATGCTATTTTGTCGTGGTTCCCTAGAACATTTATCGAACCTATAAATCGAGGGAAAGATTCCAGATTCCTCCACTTTTGTGTCCTTTCCTAGAATACTCGGGGATAAACCCACTCGCCAATATAGTAGTCCTTAGAATAGTCTTAGCAGCTTTGGTAGAGTTTCGCATATGTTTCTTTGTCGTCATCTTATTCGGGCAGTAGGGCCTCTAGTGGATCATAAAAGAAAGCGATGGCTCGCTCCTCGTTTTCACCGTCGTCATCCTCAAGTTCCTCCTCATCGTCTGCTCCGAAGTCCACCTCATCCCCTACTACATCAGGGTTTTCGTTTGCTCCTACTTCTTCGACCTCTTCTTCTCCCTAAGTTGGCTATTCATCCAAAAACATCCACGCTAACAAAAATACGTCTGTCGGGTCTTGCTCTTCAGCGGGTTGTTCCTCAGGGTCTAAGTCATCTGGTTCCGATGTTGCCCACGATTTCGTAGTAGGTTCTACGTCGGACGCCATCCTAAGAAAGAAAGATAGAGAAAATCTTAAGATGAAGATTTTAAGTTGTTAAAATTATATGTGATAAATTATTAGTACAGACATTCTATAGAGTTTCTACGCTACAGAACTCGCAATCTCCCATTTTCAAAGGCTTGAAGGTTCACTAAACCTAGGCTCTAATACCAACTGTGACGCCCCGTTCTTCGGGCACGTCGGGAAATACGTAATTATAAATAAGGGAGATATTCTAGCCAAGCATTCATAATAACATATGATAATTACTACATCATTAACGGTTCACAATTTGTTCAAAATACTTAATGATTACAGTCATCCAGAAAATTTAACAAAAGTTACAATATATCCGTTAAAAAATGAGCAAAAGATCAAAAAGCAAATATCCTACATCTTCAAGTTGTTGGAAATGTATACTGAAAAGTCATGCTTTTTATGTATTTTATTATGGATCCCTGGCATATTAATAAGAAACAT
>JAUMHN010411496.1:0-14353 GCA_032360265.1 Heliamphora ciliata
GTCAATGATTATAAATTAGGAATGTATCTTTATTAGGTAGACTAATTAGTGATTCATTTATTAGTTTAGACCCTTGTGACTTCTATAAGTAGAGATTAGTATAATTTAGGATTTGATTGAATGAATGAAAAAATTATTTCCAAACTATTCTCTTTGTTTACACTAATAAAAAAGTACAAAGAAAAAAGAGAGATCTTTATATTATTTTATAGATGTGCTTTTCATAGGGTGCATGGATTTGTAATATTATTGGTGTTAAAGAAAAAGACAGTGATAACAAGCCGATTGATGCAAAAAGAATATGTATTATGAGGTTGTAAATACAATTAGATCACCTGCATAAGAGATATGTGAATTTTCAGTCACTATAAAAATACATCATGGGTCAGCCTTAAGTGCTTACCAATTTCACTTAGTTATTGATAAATTGATGAGTCACATTCAATATGATGTACCATGGTCTATGTTATTTGCAAATAATATTGTGATATTGTCTTGGTGGATGAAACTAAAAAAGTGTAAAACTGTTCGAAATTAACTAGGAACAAAATTGAATATAAAGAATATAATTTTAGTTACAATAGAAATTGAAGCAACGAAAAAGTGAATTTTCGAAACCAAGAGATATGAAAGAGTGGACCATTTTATTATTTAGCCCTTGTTTGGGATGTCTAAAAAGCCTGACTTTTAAGAGATTTAGCTTTTTTTAGAAAAAAAAAAGGAAGAAAAAAAAGTTTGATTGTTTGTAATAACTTTTTGCAGTAGTTTTTTTGTTTTTTTTTCCGCTTTTTATTAAAAGATATTGGCACGTTTTTTTGAAGATAGTTGACTTTTATTAAGGACATTATAGTCATTTTACTTTGAAAAAGTTAGTGTTTGAGATGTATATAAGCTTTTTTTTTGGGAAAAAAGAGTGAAAAAAAGTTAGTGGCTTTTTAAAGAGGTCAAACAGTGCAGCGTAAAAGCTTTTTATTTTATTTTTCCCAAAAAGCCCAGCTTTTGAGAGAACCCAAACAAGGCCTTAGGCTTGATGATTAATGTGGATCGAGATGTTGATATAACGTGATACATGGAGTTAAAATATGTAGGCTTAAATGCAAAGGTGTTTTTTATAGATTGTGGGATCACCAGTTATCAACAAAACTGAAAGATTTTGTTGTTTTTGTTTTTGTTAAGAATACGTACAAGGCTATCGATGATTTTCGAGACAAAATGTTGGGTAACTAAAAAACCAATACACTTGTAAAATGAGTGTAACTGAGATGAGGGTGCTTGGATGTGTCGTAACACCAAAAAAACAAAAAAACAATCAGAAATAAAACTAGTTGTAGAATGGTAGCAGTAGCACCAATTAAGTATGAGTTGAATGAGTAAATTAAGATGGGTTGGTTATGTTGGATGAAGATCAGCAGATTCAACAATCAAAAGAAAAAAGAGAGGGTAAGATCACCGTTAGTGTTAATGCTAAGAGGAAGAGAAGACTTGAAATGACAGGATGTTGTAGTAAAAAATGATATGAACCTGTTAAGATTTAACTAAGCATTTGACTCTTAGCAGAGCCCAATAGCAAAAAAAGGATTCATGTGGCGACCTCAATTAACTGGGTCATAAGGCTTAGATTGGTTTGGTTACTTGCAAACATTTCGGAAGACTTAGCTGGGAGTTGGGAAACACCATGAATTAGATAGTTACAAGCTTCTAGTTGGTGCATCTCAATAATGCACAATCTTCGCCTTATGATAACTTCATTCTGGCTCAGCATTTTCAATTGTTTACAATACATATGCTGAATTTTCTTAGCCCCAGTCCTTTTTTCTTGATTACTTCCCTTTGTCATTTTTTTCGTACTTCTGATATTTTTCTTGTGTCGATATTGCTTCGTTAGCTACCTCGGTAAATTTATGCTTCTTATTGGAGCTGGTTTCTATGTACTATATGCTGTATGCTGTTTCTAGGATTTATGCGTCATGGGTTGTTGGCACCTTCAGTTTATAAGTTGTTAGTAATTGGAAAAGTGAATTTCTTTTCGATAATTTTGTAAATATCTAAATTGATGCAGTTTACTCTTTCGAAGCCAACCTTACAAATCAGGATCGTGCCGTGGTGCATGAATTATGCAGGAAAATGGGTATGAAGTCCAAAAGTTCAGGGTGAGTATAGATAGTTATACCCATATTTCAGGAGTTGTAACATTAAATTTTTTTTTTCTGTATTATTGGTTCTAAAGAATGCTGGCTAGTTTGTCAAGTATCCTGTCTTAATTTTCCATGCTTGTTAGGAAATAATATGCTTGCTTTTCACTATATAGTTCTTTTGGACATGAGCTTGTGTAGGCGTGGGAATCAGCGGCGAGTTTCTGTTTACAAAACTAAAAGGAAAGTTGACACTGCGAAGGGAAAGGAAAATCTAACATCTTTTACATTTTCAGAAGAAGCAAAAGAGGTTTTACAGGACTTATTCACTCAATATCCTCCAGATGATCGGGATTTGGGTGAGGAAATAGTTGGGAAACATAGTGAAAAAACGGAAAGAACACGAGAAAAAAGGGAGGATATTTTTTGCAAACCATCAATGAACAAGACTGAAATTGCGAAAACGGTGGAATCGCTTGCTTCTAGGGCAGAAAAGTCCCCAGACTTGAGGCAGGTTCTGTGTGCTTACCATTCTGAGTTTTTGAGTTTCATGTTCACAGGGCTGGATATTCTTTTAGTGTGTTATTCTTTTATTGAGTTAGACTGGGCGAAAAGATAATATTACTTTTATATTGCCACAGTGATGGTTTCTTGTATTTTGTCCTTTGCAGATTACCAAAGACAGGGCTAAGCTTCCAATTTCATCTTTTAGGGATGTCATTACGTCAACAATAGAATCTAATCAGGTTTAATGTGTTCTTTTGCATGATGATGTCCATTCGCATGTTCTTTCTTTTTTGTTGCCTTTAGTTTTGTTTCTTCTTTTTGGTTGTCATGAGGAAATGACTTAAACTGCATATTGTTTCTGGTGCTCCTGGAAATAGCAGACTGGTAAAAAGGTATAGTATAGGAGACTCTATGAAGCTGGGGCAGGGCTTGCTTTGAGACAGTGAGATGAGGAAACATGGCTATCACCTGGCATTGAGCTGTAATTATGATGCACATATTCTTCTTCCTAATTTAACAAGATATCTGGTGATCATACAACTGTTTTTTTGCCTGTTATGTGGATGCCTTTCACCTGTGATATGTATTTATCTGTTTCCCATCACTTCTAACAGATGTTACATATGATTGGCCATATAATCGTTGTTTTATAAATGCTTTTTATGCAACATTTTTGACTGGGGGGGATAAGAGGATTGGCTGCATTAACTCCTTCAGATCCATATGAATTTTTATTTATTAATTTTATTGTTTCCTACAAATACAACACTACATTGAGTTGATTCCTTGAGTGTTCTTATTCTGGAAGCAGGTGGTGCTTATATCTGGTGAGACTGGATGTGGAAAAACCACACAGGTTAGCATTTATTTCCTCTCTCTCTCGCTCTCTCTCGTCCTTCTTTTATGTCCCACATGTATTTGATGCTACTTTACAAACAGATGCTGTTCTGCATTGTTGTCGCAGTCAGGGATGTGTGCATATATTATCACTGTGCATGGAAACTTTATATAGTTCATCCTGTACGGTGCTTGAATTTTGAAAAGAACTGGAATAAGAAAATACCAAGCAGTTAGAACATTGCCAGCAAGGATGTAATCAGTTTGAATTATGTTATTTTTTTCCCCCAACAAATGTCACTATATGAAGCTGTATAGATATTGACCTAATTCTTTCAAAAGAGAATTTATTCTTCAATGCCTAAGATTTAGAGTTGGCCTAATTGAAATGATCGATGTCATCATCTTGAGAGAATTGAATTATCTGTCATCAAAAATCTGTTACCAACCTAGAGCTGGAAAATAATGTGGTCTGGGAAAAAATTCAAGTTCTAGTGGAACTGCATTTTAATGCTTTAACTGCTAATCGAAACTGAAATGAATTTTAGTGCTTAACTGCTAATCGAAACTTTGGTACATGACGGTCGAGCGGATTCCACAATATCTTACGAAGTGATAAAGAGTACTAACCTACCTACAAAATTGCTATGACACATGCTTTCTTCAACGACAGGAGGTGTCACAGCACATGCAAACTTGTGTTTTGGGGTTTACATGGGTCAGGGGTGAGGTGTAGCATAAAATAGTGAGTGTAACGTGGTAAGCGTTAGCTGGCGAGGTGCTTGTTTATGGAATTTAATTTAAGAAAACGATTTTAGTGAAATGATCTATTGCCTTTCGAACTTGGTAGTCTACAAGCCATGGATGCCTTCATCTTCTCTCCCCCCTCCCCCAAGTGGGTGTTTGTTGCAGCTGAACTTACTACAAATGTTGATTATTGAGAAGTGGAATTCAAAAGCAACAAGATTGAGCTTCTTATAAAGTGACTTGTTCACATTTTCTTAATTTTTTTTGGGCCTATAAGCAGAAAGCAGAACTTCAAACAAATAGTTAGCACAGATTTTTGAAAGGAAAAAAACTAAAATCTGCAAGCTGAAGGATTGACACACACCACTTCAATTAGAATTAAATTTATTTTCCTTTTCCACTTTAGTCAAATTAGCATTGCAGAAGTCTGGAGAAAGATTGGCATCAGTTCTAGAAAATGAAATGAAGTAACATGTTAAATCTAATAAATTACTTTTGAAATCATGGCAGAGGCATTCCTATTAGTCACTACATGTTCCATCAGCTTGCAGCTTGCACACACCCATCTGAAATTCATGTGCGGAGAGTATGCCAGTCAAAACACTTGAACCGAGAGAGATCCAACATCAACTGTACTCTTATTTGGAGAGTACTTTCTTGGATGTGTAATCCTAGACAGAGGGAATTCCATTTTTCCCTGTAGTACTAAGGAATTTTAACAGCTTGGATATTTTTCTTTCGATGCTTGACCATGGGATTCCATTAATACATTGCTGCTCTAATCTGTCAGTTACCAACCACATACCCAAGAAGCAATTGATGTTTCGTGCTGTTGTTTCCTGTTGCAAAATTTTCATTGGTGGACTTGGGATTGCATTACCTCTTTTCGTATCATATCTTGAATTTCACACTTCACTTTCACTATGATTCAGGTCCCACAGTTTCTTTTGGATGATAAGTGGGGCAAAGGTGAGACATGTAAAATAGTCTGCACGCAACCACGACGAATCTCAGCAATATCAGGTGCATACCAACTCTATATTCCTATGAATGTCTTTGTTCTTTCTTTCTGACTCCCTTTCCTCTCACTTTATTATGCACATAAATAATAAAGTGCTTTGCTTTTTGTATTATATTGTGTAGTGGCTGAGAGAATCTCCTGTGAAAGAGGCGAAAATATTGGAGATAGCGTAGGATACAAGGTAATATCAATGTTCTTTATTTTTGCTCGTATGATCACTATTTTTATATAGAAAACAACAATTTAATTAAATTATTAGTAAATTTCACTAGATCTGGGTTTATAGATAATACGTTTTTCTAGAACACTTGATTATATTTTATCTCTATATTTTTCACTAGTTTCTTTGTCTCGTGACTCTCCCCCATAATTTGAATATTAAGAAGGGTTGGAATTTGTTAAAGTGATTAGAGAGAGGAAAGAAAGGAGAGATTGAAACTAACAATATGCAAAAGAGTTGGGAAAATTAGGGTTCTATCCATCATATACTAGTATTTATATTAAATGACTATAAGCGATAAAAATACCTTTATATTATGGTCACATAACTTAGCCTTCCCACTCAAGTTGGTGCATGTTTATCTCTTATGCCAACTAGCTCACAATGGGACAAATTACATTAAGCCTTTTAATAAATACATCATTTAAGTGATCATCAAATTTCACAAAAGATATAAAATTAAAATCCTTGCTAAGCTTTTTTTAGATGAAATGTCTGTTGACTTCACTTAAAAAAAAATATCACTTGACTTCTATATGTTTAGTTTTGTCATGTTGTACTGGGTTATGAGAAATATTGATATCATCTTTATTGAGTTATATGTTTAGTTTTGTCATGTTGCACTGGGTTTATGAAGTCACAATACAACTTCATAAGATTATCACCACGAATCTCCAAATCGTCCAACAACACTTGGAGTCCCATAAGTTCACAATTGACAAGAGGCATAGCTCCATATTTAACCTCTACAATGGATCTAGCTGACTGCCTTTTACTTCACTAGGTAACTTGATTTCCTCTAATAAATGTATAATTGCCTAAGGTAGATCATTTCTCGGATAGGCCCCAGGTGGCTTGATTGGTCAATGAGTGACGTCACCATCTATACCGTTCTAGTGCCTCAAAAGTATAGAAATTAAAAACCATTGTAATTTATAGAAATTAAAAACCATTGTAATTGCATAGTACAAATTAATTGAAGTAATAAAGGATTACCATAATTAGTTAGATAAAACATTCATTCCTACCAGAGCTGATTACTAAAGTTTTATGAGTTCATGCACGCATTACAAATCCTCAAAACATATAGCATAAGTCTGATCAAAAGACAACATAAAACTAGTGGTAGATAACAAGACTGATCACAAAAGTAATTTCCATAAGCCTCTCTATTATTGGGATGGACTATGATCCAGAAGTTGAGCATCACCTTAAACATGTTAAACAATTCAATAAACTAAAGCTCATATGAGATGCATACTGATGTTACAAGATAGTTGGCCATGCTTTTCCAAGTATTTGTATCAAAAAGATCAATATGATAACTAGAGTTATTTATTGATTAATTGAAACTAATTGAACTGGATAAGAGATGTAAAAGAAAAAAAGACAAAAAGAAAAACCGCTCATATCAATTAACAAAGGGCTTATTGTGTAGCATCTTCCAAGCAAAACAAACTGATATATATTGTGTATCGTCCGTTGCTCAAAACATAAAGAGCAGTGATCCCACAGAAATGACGAGATATCTACGTCCAAAATAGAGCCAACCTTATATCTTTTTAATCTGACTAGGTCGTTAACGTCCTTGTTGGCTTCTTAGGCAACCGAGGGACGCACCAAATATTGCAAACATATCATCAAACTATTCATTTTTTGATCTCAAGTTACTCTTTAACAGTAAACAATTCTCATGGTTATCTGATTTTTGAATAGTGAACACTCTTTTGTAATATCCTCCTCACACAAAATAAGAGTTTTAAAATCGTAACTTTTAGCTTAAGCACGTAATTTAACAATAATTTTCTTTAAACAAAAATCACATGCTTGTAACATATAACTTCGAGAAATTTCAAGTAAACAGTATACATTCATCGTAGTCATTCTAAAACCTGATAAACAATTAACCAGCATAATAAAGCATGAAAGGTACGATTTAAGCACAGTAATAATATTTAAAAGCATCAAATTAGTGCGTGTGTCAAACATGGCCAAAGGTTTAGTTTCAAGTCATAAAACTAAAAACCACCTTGGGTTGGGCTAGTCGACACGGCTGACTTCTTGAGTGCAGACACTACTACTTCGTGTTTTTTTCTTGGAATATAGGAAGTTTAACATTTAAAACAATGGAATTAGTTGATACTTTAATTAAAAGAAAAATTAGTATTGCGTACTGAATGGGTAGGGGAGAAATCAAAATAAATAGATTATACATGGTATAAAATATATTATATTGGAAACGAGAGACATAGAATTGGTGTAGGAATAATAGTAGCTAAACAATTTTAAGATAATATAATAACATGCACGCAAAATGGAAATTGAATAATTTTAGTTAAACTTGTAATTGGAGAAATCATAGTTAATGTGATTAGTGCCTATGCACCTTATGTAGGATTGGATAACCACACTAAAGAAAAATTTTGGGATCAAATGGATGAAATGGTTCAATACATACTAGTAGGAGAGAAGATAATAATACATGGTGGTTTCAATGGACACGTAGGAAATAAGAGACAAGTATATGAGAAGGTTCATGAGAGATTTGGTTTTGGTGATCGAAATGAGATCGGAGAGGGAATTCTAGATTTTGTAGTAAAAAAGAGAGAAGAATACTTAATAGATTATTTTCTTATTAGAAACGTGGACCGCCTAATGTGTAAAGATCGTAAGTCATTCCTGAAGAGAGCTTAACATCACAACATAGACTTATGGTACTAGATGTTCATATTAAGGGACAACATAATGCGAGAAGAGATATTAGGACTCCACGAACTAGATGGTGGAATTTTAAAGGTGAGAAATTAGAGATTTTTAAGAACAAAATGTGTAAATAAGTAAGTTGGGATTTGAAAGAAGATAGTAATACTATGTGGAGTACATTGGCGTAATACATTGAAAGACTATCGAAATAAGTTTTGGTAGAGTCGAAGGAAAAATATCCTAAAACTAAGGAAATTTGGTGGTGGAATAACGAGGTCCAAGGTATAGTAAAAGTAAAGAAGGAATGTTTTCAAAGGTGACAAAAAGATAGAAATGAGAACAATTTTAGAAGTTATAAATAAACTTGTAAGGACGTTAATAGAACCGCTAGTGATGCTAAATTGAAAACTTATGATGATTTTTATATTAGATTAGGGGATAACCCGTGCCTGAAGGCACTCCCAATGCTATTTGACGCCAATCAAAACCAACCCAATTCCAACCGCAACCACCAACCTGAAAAGCAATGTCCACATATCTACTTGTACATATAAAAACTCAAAACAATGTCCATATATCTATCTATATAACAATTCCCAAAAAAGGTTAAACAACTAACTAAACTTGTAGTAGATTCTGCTAAACATCAGCCAAAAAAATCAATTTTAGAAAAGCTGCTTTTGATTTTCAAAATGTTACGGATCAATTCTCATGCAGAGCCTGAATACAAAGAAGCACCATCTAAACTACCACCACCCAAGAACCTTGCAAAGAAAGGTGCAAGTCAAGTGGTTCAAAAAAACCTGTTTTAGTTTATGTAATCCAAACTATAAATACAAGTTGCTTACACCTTCAATTTCTTTGAAAACAGTTCAAACCACCTGCCAAAGTGGTGCAATGATGGGGCCACTGCGAAGGGAAAAATATAAAACTACTTGGACTAATATTGCAATTAATATTAAATAAGTACATATATGATTGCTCAAGTGGTTTCTCCCTAATTGAATTCTTATTGGGTTTGTTCAAATTCTGTTGGGTTTTTACTGGGTTACCACTTTGGGAACCTAGTAGAAACCCCACCCGCATTGATCATAGATCTGAACAAAGGCCTAAATCACTTTGTTGGTTTGTGTATCTAACTAAGCATTACAATTTTAGTGGTGGTGTTTGAGATTTAATAACCCACCGGTACAAAGGGGTATACAGAGAGATGGCTCACGTTTTCTATAGGAAACAAAAATCCCCCAAGTCCGTTTTTGGTTGGTGATGTCTCTTACAATATTTTTGCATTATTCAATTTAAAATAAAGGCGTTTTTAGTTTGATGAAATAAGTGAATGCTTCATTAATTTAATAAAAATTTCAAAGTAATTCATGAGCTTAATTATTTAGCCTCGTGGTCGGGTTGTAGAAAACCATGGTGTGAGACATCGGTGGTGTTTGGCAAAACTACTGCTAGTAGCTTATAGATTGTAGTTTATAGCAGAAGTTGTGAGTGTTTGGTAAAGATTATAACTTGTAGTTGAAATAGAAGAAAAAGTAGTTATAAATTGTAGCAGAAGTTGTGAGTGATTAGAAAAACTTGTAACTTATAACTAAATATAGTAAAAAGAAGCTAAAAGCTACAAACAGTAGCATTCCCAAACACCCCGATTATGCATAGCATGTGTGCAAATGGGTTTCGTCGTTTATTGTAATAAAGTTCAAAACAGATTAATAAGGTGCCGTTTGGTAACGTTTATATTTTCTGTTTTCTGTTTTCTGTTTTTGTTTTTAAATTTGTTGTAAACTGTAAACAAAAACATGTTTGGTAATTATTTTTGTTTTCAAAAAACTGTAAATATTTTTCAAACTTTATAAAATTTTAAGAAACAAAAAAAATGTGTTTTCACTTGTTTTGTAAACAAGTTTTGATTGGATTCACCCGTAACCTCCAACTATCACTTTTCAAACATTTATGTTACTAAACATGTTTTTGTTTTTGTTTTTTTATAAAAATAAACAAAAACATGTTTTTTATTTTTTGTAAACAAAAAACAGAAACTGTAAACGTTATCAAACGAGCCCTTAAGTTATTGGTGAAAAAAACTCAATAACCTGCAAAAGTGATCACCGTTTTGTTGGGTCGAACTTGCAAGTCCGCTGAAGAAATCAATCAATCAATGGCAATGCTAATTTTATTTGACTCTTTGTAACGTTTCCAGGGTAGTAAACAAAAAGATAACTTCTTTGAGAGAACCATGACAATATAGTCACAGATGGTGTTATATAAAACCTTGTGTTTTTCTTTAGAAACATGAAATTTACCTTTCGTATACATATACATATACATGTACACATACACGTATAACAAACCTAGATTTCCTTTGTTTTGGTTCCATTTAGAGGAAGGTATGTGGTATGGTGGTCGCAGAGGCCAAGGGATGGTGGCGGCGTGGTGACATTGATGGTGAAGCGGTGGTGGCTGTCGTAAGGGCATAGCAGTGGTGGGAGGGGGACGCAGTGATAATGCGATATAGGTTTCGGTAGAAAGAGGAATGGGTTTCATAAATTCAGTCTGAATTAGCCAGAGAATCTTCTTTAGCCATTATCCTATCATTTGGTATCAGAGCTATCTTTCCTTGGCTTGTGAAGATCCAATTGAGATGGCAGAAGGAACTAGGTCTCATGATATTAAGCGAATGGAGGAATCGATCAAAGGATTGAGAGAAAGTTCTCACAAACATGGGGAAGCCATTGAAGACATCAAGCACTTACTTGCAAGTATGAACATGAAATACGACCAACTAGCTTTGAAAATCTTACTTGCACAATTTGAACATGGTGAAAACTCACAAGCGTCACAAGGCGCGATACAGAATTCGAAAATTCCGATTAACTCCTGGTTTGCCAAAGTCGTCTTTTCAATATTTAAGGAGGAGGATCCGACGGGGTGGCTTTATAAATGTGAAAGATTCTTTAATTTTAATCAAATTGAAGATCACATCTATTCATATGGAAGGCAAGGCTCTGTCTTGGTTCCAATGGTTCGAGAAAACTTGCATCAATAGATCGAACTGGAGGGAATTTTCAGAAGCCTTTATCAGTAGGTTCACCTCTAACCCATATGAAGATGTGGTTGGAGAACTTATCAAGATTAAACAAGTGGGAGATGTAAAAGCATTCCAAGAAAGGTTTGAACAATTAGCCAACAAAACAACAGGATTACTGGAAACCTTCTATGTGAGTTGCTTCATACGTGGACTCAAAGAAGAAACTAAACAGGAGTAAGGATTTTCAGACCCACCAGTATTGTCCAAGCAATTGGACTTGCACGACTCCAAGAAGAAAGTTGGGAAGCTATGAATATGAGGAGAAAACCTTTACAGCAGAACCAACAAACCCTCGTTAATAATCTAGGAGGAAAGGTAAGCAACCCAAGCATCCCTAGCAACAATGTCCATATACCTATCAAGAGGTTAACAGGGAAAGATTGGGAAGAAAGAAAGGAGAAAGGCGTATGTTTTAATTGTGACGATAAGTATGTTAAGGGTCATATATGTAAAAAGCGACCATTCTACTTACTAGAAGCTGAGAAAGATCAATCAAATAAGGAGGAAATTCTTGAAGAAGAAACTGAAGATCAAGGGAAGGAACAAGAGGAGAAAGTGGAGGAAGAAATGGTGATTTTGGTACATGCACTATCTGGAAATACCTCCTACAGAACTATGAAGATCAAAGGGAATATAAAGAAGAAATTAGTTATGATCCTCATTGATTTGGGTAGTACACAGAACTTTCTTGATCCTCATGTAGCAAAAAGGACGGGATGTGAGATACAACCAACATATCCTTTAACTGTCTCTGTGGCAAATGGGGATAAATTGAGCAGCACTGTTGAATGCAAGAATTTCAATTGGGAGATACAAGGTAATCAATTCACTACAAATATAAGGGTGTTACCATTAGGAGGATGTGAAATGGTTTTTGGAATTCAGTGGCCATCTACACTAAGACCTGTTACTTGGGACTTCAAAGAACTGACCATGGAGTTTAGGTGGAAAGGAAGGAGGCATGTGCTGAGGGGCAGCCAACCAGATGAGGTTAGGTTGTTACATAGTAAACATAACAAGAAATTGTTGAACAAGAATTCTCAAGGGGCAATAGCTTAGTTGTTCCTGCTACAAGCTAATCAAGAGGCTGTTGAAGTGCCTAAAGACATAGGCTCTGAATTGGTGAATTTGATTTATTGGCTTATTTGACTTTGTAGATTTTTCGTTTTTAGTAAATCTTTTTTATTATGACTTTGTAGATTTTTCGTCTTTAGTAAATCTTTTTTATTATTTAGTTAAACTATTATACTCTTTAGATTTCTCTCATTGAGACGAGTCGGAAAAGTAAAAAATTTTGATCAAAATATAAAAAAAGTTCAGAAAAGACAAAAATAAACAAAAATAAGCAAAAATAAGCCAAGAGGGCAAATTTTATGTTGCATAAGCTAAACTAAGCAAAAATAAGCCAATAAACCTATAATATAGATAACTTGCCGGCTGAATTTGTTAGGGTATTCGAAGAACCCAAAGGCTTACCTCCAACAAGAAATCATGATCACAAAATACCACTAAAACCAGAAACTCAACCCGTGAATGTAAGTCCTTATAGATACCCTTTTATTCAAAAGAATGAAATTGAAAAGTTGGTCCAAGAAATGTTAGTGGCATAAATTATCAGAGCTAGTACCGGTCCTTTCTCATCACCAGTGCTACTAGTGAAGAAAGAGAACACATGGAGATTCTGTGTGGACTATCGAGCTCTTAACAAGGTCACAATAAAAGATAAGTTCCTTATCCCTATGATATACGAACTTTTGGATGAGTTATGTGGAGCCAAATATTTTTCCAAATTAGACCTCAAATTTGGTTGTCACCAGATTAAAGTATATTCCCCAGATATCCCAAAAACAACTTTTAGAACTCATGATGGGCATTTCGAGTTTTTAGTTATGCCATTTGGATTGGCCAATGCACCCTCCACTTTTCACTCCCTAATGAATGATATGTAGCTCATTGTGAAACTTGTCAGAGGATTAAAAGTGAGAATGTGAAGATTCCAGGTCTCTTGCAACCATTGCTTATTCCACAAAAAATTGGACTGACATTGCAGTGGATTTTATAGAGGGGCTGCCAAATTCTCAAGGAAAAAAATGTTATCATGGTAGTTGTTGATAGGCGGAGCAAATATGCTCACTTCTTGGTCTTATCTCATCCTTATACTGCTGTGGATGTTGCTAAGGTTTTCCTCGACAATATTTACAAGCTACATGGAAGAAGCATTGTTTCAGAAAGAGATCCAGTGTTCACTAGCAAATTCTGGCAAGAACTTTTTAGTTCATTGGGAGTACAATTGAATCTTAGCTTAAGCTATCAATATCATCCCCAAAGGGATGGCCAATCTGAAGTTTTAAACAGATGTTTAGAGAACTACTTGAAGAGCATGGTAGCTGATAGACCAAAAGTTGGACTAACTGGCTTCCATTAGCTGAGTGGCGACATAATACCTCATACCACACAGTTACCAAACTCACACCATTTGAAATAGTTTATGGATAGGCTCCACCCCACCACAGTCGGGTTTTGGTACAAGATTCACCAGTTGCAGCTGTGGCTGAATTGTATTAGTACTAGAACATTATGTTACAACATCTGAAGGAACATCTGAATCAAGCCCAAAACAGAATAAAGAAGTTTGCGAATGCCCATAGGTCAGACAAAGAATTTCAAGTTGGGGATTGGGTGTATCTTGTTAGTGATATTATGAGATGTGCATATATTATCTGTACATAGGCCCGCTAGCTATAAGGGCCCATTAGGGTTTTGCTTAACCTTGTAATTAGTATATATAGTAGACCTCTTTAATTGAGAGGTTAAGCTTTTCTGATAATAGATTTTTTTCTTTGACATGGTATCAGAGCTAGGTTACGCAAAATCCTAATTTGTTTTGTTTTTGTTCTTGCTCTTGAGTTTTTTGGTGGACGGCAAGGCTTGTTCCGGCGTCGGCAAGGCTCGTTCTTGAGCTTTCGGTGGTCGTAAAGGGTTCGACTGGAGGTTTCGTGGTCGACGAGGGTTCGACGAGGAGGTTTCGTGGTCGACGAGGGTTCGACGAGGAGGTTTCGTGGTCAGCAAGGGTTCGACGCACTCTCTGGTGTGCT
>JAUMHN010411504.1:0-62639 GCA_032360265.1 Heliamphora ciliata
GTAAGAAAACTCTTGAACACATGCAATCAAGCACACATACATCCTCACAAGGTGATGTACCCTCTTTCCCATGGCTCGTAAGTATTCGAACCCAGAGCTCTGATACCAAGTTGTCACTCCCCAAACACTAGGGTCACGCGAAAGCCCACCAAAATACTGTTTGAGAAAATAATATTTGTAGTTAAAAAACCATCAACTCAAAAAATACATCATTTGGATAAAAATCTCCACAGTTCAACTCTCATAAACTGTAAACATGCATTCTCATACATGAACAAATATATCGCCTCAAGGCATACAAAACCAACCTTCTGAAACAGGCGCCACATTTATAAGTACGTGTCCAAAATAGGAAACTACAACTAGTCTTCCGCCACCACAAGAATCTAGGTCAACTCCTCATGCTCACCTGAAAAGGTTTTACAGCAAAATCTCACACCGTGAACCGAAGCCCAATAGAAAATAGACAGTAAAACTGTAAAGCAGGCTATGCAATCATAAGCATACGGGCTCAACCACAAAAGCCAAAACGGTTTTTCTTCTAAAACCACAAGTTTTCTATCAGACTAACACGAGCCTCAAAAGGTTTTATCTCATAAAATCTCACATTTTTCATCCTTCAAACTATGTATATCATCCTAACAGATATCATGCCACAGTTAAGAGAAAGCTGTAAAAATACAGTAAGCTCCACTCAGGCCACTCAGCCAAGGAGAAAGATAAAATGTAATCCTATGTACCGACTCTGCCTCACAGACAAAGGTAACAACTATAGACTCCTATCCATTATCCTAGTCCTGAACCACTTAAGGCCTGCTAGATAATAACAAGTTCTATACGGAGTCACAACAATAAAGCCACTCACGAGGCAACATACTTCTTTACGGATTTCCACGACCGTTGGACGAAGCTAACCAAACCACGTTTACAGGGATTAACACGAGGGACCGTAGCGAACCCACTTTGCTCATGTATAAGAGTTTATACACCACATGTATAAAAAGAGATCCAATCCATCAACATAGAGATGTAACACCATTTCTAGCAAAACGTATAAGAGTTGAGACTCAACCCCACGGGTTAGCTCCAAACCTCTAAAAAGACATTTTTCACCATTTTTACAAAACACCTCGATTTTAAACCTCCTTTTGAAAACTACGGATACCACGTACCTGAATCACGTATACAACCAAGAAAAAGCGTAAAACCTCACTTTTAGCCGAAACCAAGGTATACACATGAAAATCACGTTTGATGTATTTTTTACCCGGTGAAAATACATATAATCACATATGTCACCCTTATACAGCAGTAGGGTCTACAATCCTACCTCAGAGAGTCAAGAACTCGACGTCTCAAAACTGAACAACGTCAGAACGAGAATCCGACTAGATGGATGCGAAGCCCACGACCTCGATAGCAAGGATCCACAAAGGATCAAACACAAAACCAAGCCTCGGGCCCTCAAAGCTACAGTGAAGGTAGAGAAAAGGGGAAACTTAGCTGTTAAGAAATGTTTTTCCTCAAAAACTCCACCGCTAGGATATTTATTGAAAACGGAAAAATGCACTGTTCAGTCGACTGAACCTCCAAGTTCAGTTGACTGAACCCAAAAATTTTAGTTCAGTCGATTGGGCCAAACCCTCCAATCGACTGAACTATTGGGCCGTGTGTTTTCGACGCTGAAACAAGGTTTTTGGTCCAAACACAAGCCAAAAAAGCCTCTAGCAAACCCCGAAAAACATATTACACATTTATATATGCTGTTCTACAACTTTAAAGCATAACTCATGCATCGAGGCTATTCATATACTGAAAGAAACACGTCATGCATATAAATATCATAAAAGAACAAGGTTCCGGGTCTCACACCTCCACTGCTTATCTTGAAATTGCGCTTGCTTTTTGCTTGGTGCCACTTCACCGAACAGTTTGGGATTTGCCTTTTTTTTAATTCCCATTAATTCCCATTAACTGCTGCGGTTTGCCTGGGATTGGGAATAACCTTCTACGCCGCTGATTTGGAACCATTTTTCTTCGTTGGTTTTTAGTGCCGTGTTTGGCGCATGGATTTTTGCTGCTTCACTTCAGTTTGTGCCGCTGTTTTTATAATATTTTTTAAATTTTATTTTGATAACATAAAATAAAAAAAAACTAGAAATCGAAAAACAATAATATTTTTACATAGAAACCTATGTCCTGTAGGCTCACAAAAATTAATTTATCACGGTCAATCCCCGTGAATAAAAAATTAATTAATCATCATCCATGTATTCAATCAAACATGAAAATAAAAGATGATCATATAAATCGGAATTTACAACACCTGTAAAACAAAGTTAGCACAGTTCTAAATCTTCACCGCCCCGATAAACCATAAATAAAAAATAAAATGGCTCTGATACCAATTTGTTGGAGGTAATACTGCCAAGATCATTGCTTTTGTAAACGATTTTCGGTAAAAAAATTAACTGGACGGGCAAACACCGAAACGGGCTCCAGATAAAAATTTTGACGTCGAATGATCAAAAATAAACTCGTGCAACCAAAGTTAATTTAGAAGAATACCTTTTGTCGATCTAATCTTCAAATACGACTTAATTTTGAGTTGAAACTCCAGTAAGATATTCTACTATATTTTCTTACGCGATCCTCGAACGTAGTGTGGGCTATGATCCTCCGAGAACTCGTACTGGCAGAATCTCGATATATTTAAGTCTTGAAAGACAAAAATAATATAATAATAATGATATATGAGATATCAAATTCAAACTGATTCAGCCTACTCGCGTATATATAGGGCTACAGTAGGGACCTGGGGAGTAATTATGAGTTAGACTTCCAGTGGAACGCAGACACCTACTAGAGGTTTCTGCAATTATGGAAAGTCATGTAGCGGTTTCTGCAATTTTTATAAAATACTGAATTATAGTTCACACCACCAAAGAACTGTAATTGCACTCTGACCCATAATCTCAAGACCTTCTTGCATTGAGCTCCTGTTATTAAGTGCTTACTATTTCTCCCCACGTTAAGATTTTTGATACCCGCCAATTAAATTTAATTACTGATAATTTAATTTAATCGGCATCTTAAAATTTCTTATGCTCTTTCGCTTAACTTATTTGACCGCCGGATAATCAAATCCTCTTGCAGGATTTAGCCTGGTCAAAATTTATATGCATCCTTAAAGGGGTATCGTCAATCCCGATTATTTAGGACATAGATTTTGTCAATAATTAATATTTGCTATACAAATAATACCGCTATCCAACTCACCAGGAATATAGACCCATAAAAGATCGCAACCTCTAATGAAACAAAACAACGAATATTAAATATATGCAAATCAATAATTATTTCAAGAATAAGAGAATAAGCACTACTAATAATAACATTGGGGTGTGAATTAATTTTATAGTCAGTATAAAATTAATTACTCCAAATGTTCCGTTCAATACACACAAAGTGTACTAGCACAGAGAGTCAAAACAAAATGCGTTACTATTATCTGTTCCTCGTAACCAAGACAGGCCTACTAAAACTCTGTGTTACAGTCGTACCAATAATATGTTTATTTCCATCTAAACTGTGAAAATAAAACTTATATTCTGTAAGAACCTAAAATCTGATCTCCTGTGTGCAAGCCATACTCTACACACCAGATTAAATACTATATAGAATATTGGACATCCATGCATAATAAAAAAATTATATGTATACATTGCTCATAAAAATTCTTATAAAATGAAAAATTAATTTTATTAAAATAAAATTAAATACTAAAAACATGATTTTCAGTATACCAACCCTAACAACAACATTTACTTGTGTGGTAACACCGTATCAAATTAGATCCATGGGATATGGAATTTGAGAATGGTTGATGATGGTTAAGAAAGGGAAATGTACCTTTATTGTCTCAATTGATGAGGAAGAATGATTTATGTGAATACATGTTTTCTTGGAATTCATTAAAACTTAATTAGAGATTACTTATGTGTTATGGTATTCACAACATTGTCATTTTCATGCCATGCATTCATTAATGATTAGTCATTTCCTGTTTAGCTTCAGTTCACAGAGTTTAAATAATGTTTTTTAGGTGTTGGAGGCAGTTCAATGGCATAATAGCAAGAAAAGAAATATTTTGTAGTTGTATTGTCTAATCTTGGAGTATGTAATACATTTTATTTTATGGGGATTTTGTTTTGTAATTAAACTCCTAAGGGTTGTAAGGCCATAAGGCCATATTCAAAGTGTTGAATGTATGTTATTGGTATGCATCCTCTTGGTGATGTTTTAGATTAAATCTTAATGAATTCTTTTGTTTTAGAATCAATGTAAATGTAAATTCTCTTGTTCTAAGGGTTTAAGCATATTTTCTTATCAAATCTAATCATTTTCAAGGCCCTTGTATGCCCTTCTTGCATAAAAATAGGTTAGGTTGAGTGTTGGAAGTTTAAATTTAAAAATAAAAACATCATAGATACCAGACCGATCGAGCAGTCTTGGAATGGTTTGAGTTCTCTGTTGCAGGATGAAAAAAGCTGCGAGCAGCGATAAACCAATCGAGCTATCTTTAGACCGATCGACCGGTCTATCTGGTGTACTATTTTTCTTTCAAACTTTTGCTTATGTTTTCAAGTCGGTATACCTCCTTTTTTTCATAACCTTTTAGGGTCTCTTTTATGTTCAAATTGAAACTCCAAAGGCCTACTTTTCAAATATTTATTCCTTATATTAAAATTCTTTTTGATTGAAAAGGCGGGGTTTGCTTTAAAAAGTGAGTTATCGTCCTTTTTTTAAAGTTTTTCCTTCTCTTTTCTTTTGTAGGAGTTTGGAGCACGACAAGACATAAGGGAAAAAGTGAGAAGACATTTGTTGAATTCTTAAAGCCTCACTTCTGCCTTACGTACATATAATATGATATCATATGATATATGGTAAGTCTTGTTTGGCTTATTTTTGTAGTTTAATCTTTTTATTGGCGCTATTAATTAGTATTCAACTCTTTTTTTTTCATGGAAGGTTTGCTATAGTAAAAATAACATAAGCTAAATAAAAACACTAAACAAAACATATTCATCCAAACGACCTCATAGATCTTAAGATTATGTTTTGATTAGCATTTTTTCTATGTTTTTTTTTATCTTTAATAAATTGTTGTTCAACATTAATGCGAATGAGTGTACTTTCTAGATTTCTCTCGTCATAAGGAAACAGAAAATTAAAATTCTTTGATCAGAACGTAACAAAAGTTCATATAAGACAAAAAAAAGCCAACTTAATTAGGCATTTTGGCTTTTTTTCTAGTTTTTTCTTTTCTAGTGAAGTTTTTTCAAATTTGGCTATAACGGCAACGAACCAAAAAAGTAAAAATTTTAACCAAAATATAAAAAAAGCTCAGAAAAGACGAAAATAACTTTGAAAGAAGCCACTTAATTTTTTAGTCCAAACATAGGCTAAATGGAGGAAGGGCAAAACATTGTTAAATGATTAACAGTTTTAACTTCGAACTCTATCATTTTCTCAACAAGCAAATAGAGAACTTATAAACGAAGTTAAGGGTAAAATAGATTTTCACCTCTAAAGTATGGAGTCATTTCAATATGGTTTCAATGAAATATGTTTTCTCAATTTAATCCATTAATTTTGACGTTATCCAATTCAGTCTCATTAAAAATGGCCATTAAATTAGAAGGGCCTCTGGGGTATTTTGAAAATGTAATTTACCCCAAAAATTGTGAAAAAAAGTTGACTATTCATTAACCGTTTTATGATGAAATCATGACTTTTAGTAGGAATGACAATGGGCTGCGGTAGGATGGGGGCAGGAATGTGGTGTCTTATGCCCATTCCTTATTTATTTGGGATTGAGATGGAGAGAGAAAGTTGAGGATAATTTAGGAATGAGAATATATCATAGATAGTTTGTAAGTTTTAAGAGATTGCTACTAATGAAAGTTAAAGATAATATAGTAATTACAAAGATTCATACTTGATTAGTGTTTGTTTGAGCCATATGTGGAAAAATATAAAGGAGTAACCAATTTCTAAAAAATAAGGGGCTGATTATTTAAAGATGATCAGGTGGGATATTATCCAACGAAAGAAAAGTGTAAATTTGAAAAAGAACACGTGTCATCATGAGAGCAAATCAAGAGGAAATAAGTTTTTGAAATAAATAAGGAGAATAATCAGGGAAAATGGTTTGTGGGAAGAACAGGTGGCGATTAACTAAAAAGTAAAATGGATCAGTTGCAAATTAAAAGGAGTAGAGGACATGTGTCGGCTAAAGAGGAAGTCAAAGTGGGCCATTAGCCGTTGGAGAAAAAGACAGCACTAAACAGGATGTGTGGTTATGAGGATGATTATAAAAGCAGAAATTGACCAAAGGATGAAACACACATCCAACATATCAAAAGTCCTGAGCTTGCTTTATTTTCTTATCTTGTATTTGCATATCTTTTCCAATTCCAAAGTCCAAATTCATTAGTTCGTCCTCATTTTGTTCTTAGTAGACGTAGCTTTAGTCATAATCCTTATTTCTATTGGTACTTCATTTAATACAAATTCATTTCAAATTCAGTTTTAGTTTTCTGTTCATTCGTCCTGCAAATTTCATTTTTCTAATTCAAAAGAAACTTGGAAATTGTTGAAGTCCTCTTCATTGAGGCAAAAAATTGAACTGGTAGCTTTTAACTTCAAGCTACACACAATTCATCTCGGTTCAAAGTCAATTTGGACAAATTTTGATTATAATTAGACGCATTCATCCTGGCACGCTCGCACCACATCATTAAGGTCTTGAACATAATTCAGGGCGAACAACAACAGTTTTTTGGTCCGCTTGATGGGACCCAAGTGTCATCAAGAAGTGCTATGGCTCGAAGAGGTCGAAGAAAAGCATTCATGGGTCAACATTCATCACTGGAAGGATCGGATGAGAATTAGATCAGTCACACAGTCTAGCTGAGACTCTAAAAGGGTGTCTTCAAAAGTCAAACAAGGAGCTTTCTCAATCCTTGGCAGCACCATTGCATGATCTGTCTTTAACCATTAGAGAAATGATGGCGTTGATCAATAATAAGGTGATTATTCCCGCAGGGTTTAGTGGAGTAGTCAACCAGACAACAGTGGGAAAACCACCCCCACCGCCACATAATACTTCAGCACCTCATCTAGGGTCATCCTCTAACAACCTAACACTCGGGGGGTAAAACAGAGATCAGATGTGTAACACCTCGCACCCGTAATGCACCAAACTTATATAAAGGGATGTGATCCTGCCGCAGACCGGCTGCTAAAGAGAAAGACAAGAGATAATGATATTAAGAGACCAAACAAGAACTTCTAAGAAACCACAACACTTTAATGTCAAAAGGGGTATACATGAGTCACTAAGGATTCACCATCCCAAGGGCATACATTACTTCTAAAACATCAAAAACCTTTAGGTTTTATACATGAAGCTCTGCCAAAACTAAAAACTAAACAAAAGAAAATTAAACCAAAACGATTCCAAACACCAGATCCAAAACTACTCGACGGCGCCTATGGTCGACCAATCTCCTAGCCATTCCTGGTATCTACAACCACAGAGGTTACAAGAGAGTGCACTTAACATTATCATAAATAGAAAAGATAGTTACTTAGTTAAGGATAACTGAAAACTTTTTCTAAAAATAGTTCATCACATTTTCCATGAAAACATAGAAACTGATGCATTTGCATGAACATGAAAACATCACAGATTATACAGAACCTTATCAGTACGACAAACAGAAATATGATCCTAGCTCAACCACCACAATTTAAAAGAATAACCACTTTCTCAAAACGAGACCCAAACCCCAATAGTGTTCAAGCAGTCGTCAACCTCACGATCGGTAGTTCTAACGGTACCGTAACCTCAATTCGTAATGCACAGATAGCTACGTGATGGAATAAAGGCTACTCTCTACCAAGCATGAGTGGTATGTGCTAAAAACCTAGACTCAGCCCAAAAGTCTTAAAGGTAAAAACCCCCGCTTAACGGGAAATCTCCCCTATAGGGACAAATAAAAAATCCATAGTTGGGTAACCTCCCTCATAACGGGATATAAAAGGCCAGAAACCCTTCTAACTTGGTATTTTGGAACAACCACACAACATTAACCATACTTTTATAATAACGTCCTACTAGCTCAAAATATCATGGATAGCACACTTGAGTTAAAAATATCATTACTTTTGAAAACAACAGATTCATGCGATCGTTAAACTAGTCATAGTTCAAAACATCCGCTTCAAAGCATTTTCATGCATTATTTACATAAACTCAAGTTCAAGATAATGACTAAGTACTCTCACCTTATCTTATATGTGTACGAACTGAGCCTTTGTCAAGGAGCTAAGCTTGCTCCTTGGGTAGCAAAACTTCCATGCCTAGCAAGCAAACATGACTTAACTACCAACACGTAGTTTTACCCCTCTTAGAACGTGAAGTACTAAAACAATTCTGACCGTTGAATGTTTTCTTGATTTTTGGGACCATGGTTACTTTCTTGTTAAGTTTAAGGGATACTACGCACTTGCCCAATCCTTCACTTTTTTAAGAATTTAACTTAACCATTTATTACTCTCTTCCAATCATTAAATTTTAAAGTACCGCAGTATTTTGAGGTACTTACACTTGGAGTTGGATTATAAATTTTAGGTGAAAAACTTGACACAAACAAAATTGGTTCAGCACTTGCACAGAAAATTATTCAGAAAAGTGTCTTTATTGGTTTCAATTTTAGGGCATCAAATCAAGTCAAAGCGGGCCTATTGTTGGATATGTTCTAGTTTAGCATGTCCGCTACAAGTTTTATGAAGAGTTCTAGGGGTAGTTATTTGAAATAAGTTGAAGATATAAGCCATTTTGTAAAATAGATTCTGTTCGTCGCCAAACCCTCAGCAGAATCGGTTTTGGACAGAGAGTTTGAAATGGGTTTGAGGGACTTTTCCAAGGTATCTAGATTTGATTTTCGGATAAAAAGTATTTTAATATGTCACCTACAATATTCTTGTAGACTACTTTTGGAGTAGGTCACTAAAAATAGGGGGTTTTGATCATACAAAAATATGTGACAAAAGCTCTTTTAATGGCTAAACCACAGTAGAGATGTTCAAAGGGGTTTTGACCCATCAAACCTCAATTGATTGGGGTCATTGTTGATGGTAGCTAGATATACATGTTATCTACAACTTTTATGTTTTAACTAAAGCTCGAATCTTATTTTAAACTAGGGATTTAGGTCTGCATTGTTGACTGGTCCGGAACTGACACACTTTGGTTGAATTGTAATATCTCGAGTTCTACTCACTAAAACGTGTTCAAACTAATTTTGGATGAAATATAACACAGAAATCTAGGTCTGAAAATAAAGAACATGCTAAGATCATGTTTCTACATTTAGTTATGACGTTTCAAAGATCAAGGAAGAAAGCTCAAAATTCTCAAAACTAAGGCCTATCTTACTTCTAGCCTCTTAGTGTCATGTGTGTAAGTTTTTAACCCATCTTCTATGTATACATGTGTTGGAATTCAATATAAAAATGATCCAGAGCTTACAGAAGTCATGGAACCCATGGTAAAACTCATACCAACTCACGAACTCAACATTCAAACTCAACAGTCCCAAAAATCCAACCATGACGCAATTATTTTTGAGTTTTCGGTTCTTGATCTTAGATTTGTTTTTGAAAATAATGAAAGAGATATCTGATATCTATAAAATCAGAAGTGCTTAAGCCTTGATTACCTTGTTTAGAAGTTGTTTTTTTGTGAAGGAATGCCTTGGACTTAGCTTTAGCTTCATGGATTCCTAAATTTCTTTGGTTCTTCCTCTTCCTCCTTTCTTCTTTTTTTTTTCTTCTTCTTCTTCTTCTTCTCTCTCTCTCTCTCTCTATGAATGAAATATAGAGAATGGAAATGGGAGGTTTAATTGCCTTTTTATAGAAAAACTTAGTGGGTAAAGCTTGTTTGAGAAGCTTCCTTAACCATTGGTTAGTTTCCCTAACCTTAGTTACTTTAATTTAACTTGGGCTCATGAAACTTGGTCACCAAGTTTGGCACACTTTCTTAGGTGGTTAGCCAGTTGAGTAAATTCAGAGAAAATTTGGATATTTTTACATAGGTTCGTTTTTCTTAACCCTTCGAGCTTAACTCTTGCCTTAAATAACTTTGATTTATAACTTTAAATTTTTATCCTCAATATTAGGGTTTTAATATATGCTTTGTAGTTCTCACTCTATCCCAGGTCTCGGGATCGAAAAGGTTAAACGGTCGGGCTGGTTCTTCTTACCGAACTTAGGTTCAAAATTTCGTTTCTTTTCAGATGTTCTTTCTTTTCTATTAGTATCTTTGAGTTTGGGTTATTACAAGATGGCAGGTCAAGGAAGAGGCAGGTCGAACGAAGGGAATGGTAATAATCAACAGTTCAACCTACCATATATTAGGTAAGGCAACCCATGGAGAGATCCTAATCCCCTCTATACTGGTGTTAATCAGGAGCTCGAGGGGTAACCTCCAATTAATTTTTGGAATTTCAATCGTCCTCCATAACAACCAAACATCCCTTTCAATAAGGAACAAGTCATTGATATTATTTAGGAGAGTTCGGGACAACTCTTAGGCGAATTGGAAGGCCGTTTTATCGAAAGCCATATCCAGATGCTATCGATAGAATGTAAGAGTTTTCAAGAGGGTACAAAGTCCCATAATTCGTCCTATTTTCAAGAGAAGATCATTATTATACAGTTGAGCATGTGGCAAGATTCATTATCTAGTGTGAAGAAGTAGGTGTGACGCCCCGTCCTCTGGGCACGTCGGGACATACATAAATATAAATAAAGGGATATTCTAGCCATTCATTCATATTTACATACGTTCGGTATTACATCATAAAGGAGTTCTGAACCGTTCAAAAGTACATAACTATTACAGTTTCACCAAGCAATTTCAAAAATTACACTAAGTACGAAAAAAAACTGAATATAAGAACAAAAGCAGAGGTCTCTGTTCGAGACAATACTGCCAAAATCATTATTTTTACAAATGATTTTCGGTAAAGAATTAACTGGACGGGCAAACACCGAAACGGGCTCCAAATAAAACTTTTGACGAAGAACGATCAAAATAAAACCCGTGCAACCAAAGTAAATTTAGAAAAAAACCTTTTGTCGATCGATTCTTCAACTACGATTTGATTTCGAGTTGAAGCTGTTATTAAATATTCTCCTGTATTCTCTTACGCGATCCTCGGATGTAGTGTGTGCTACGATCCTTCGAGAACTCGTACCGACAGAACCCTGATATATTTAAGTCTTAAAAGAGAAAAATAATATCATAATAATAATGATATATAAAATCATCAAAAAACTAGTTCAGCCTACCCGCATATATATAGGGCTACAGCAGGGACCTGGAGAGTAATTATGAGTTAGACTTCCAATGGAACACAGACACCTACTAGAGATTTCTACAATTATGGAAAGACATGCAACGATTTTTGCAATTTTCATAAGATACTGAATTAGAGTTCACACCACTAAAGAACTATAATTGCACTCTGGCCCATAATCTCAAGACTTTCTTGCATTGAGCTCCTGTTATTAAATGCTTACCATTTCTCCTCACGTTAAGATTCCCGATACCTGCTAATTAAATTTAATTACTGACAATTTAATTTAATCGGCATCTTGAAATTCCTTAAGCTCTTCCCCTTAATTTATTTGACCGCCGGATAATTAAATCCATCTGTAGAGTTTGGCCTGGTCAAAACTTATATGCATCATTAAGGGGGCATCGTCAATCCTGATTTTTCGGGACATGAATTCCGTTAATAATAATATTTTTCATATAAATAATACTGCTATTCAACTCACCGAAAATATAAACCCATTTAAAATCGCATCCTCTAATGAATCAAAATAAGAAATATTAAATATATGCAAATCAATAATTATTTCAGGATTAAGAGGATAAGCACTATTCATAATAATCTTGGGGTGTGAATTAATTTATATAATCAGTACAAAATTAATTACCCTAAATATCCCGTTCAATGCACATAAAGTGTACTGTACAGAGAGTCGGAATAATAGACAACGCTATTATCTGTTTTCCGTAACCAAGGCAGGCCTACTAAAACTCTGTGCTACAGTCGTACCGATGGTATACCCATTTCCATCTAAACTGTGAACATAAAACTTATATTCTGTAAGAACCTAAAATTGGTTCTTTTATGTGTAAGTCGTACTCTACACATCAAATTAAATACTATACAAAATATTGAACATCCATGCATAACAAAGAAGTTATATACATACATTGCTCATAAAGATTCTCATAAAATGAAAAATTAATTTTATTAAAAAAAATTAAATACTAAAAATATGGTTTTCAGTATACCTACCATATCAATCTCCCACTTATACTCAAAATCATGCTGCTATACATCTGACTGCCATGCCCTCTACATGACTATCAAAAGTCTTAGCTGGTAAACTCTTCGTAAAGGATCTACAAGGTTGTCTCCTGATTCAAGCTCTATGTCTGACTGAAAATTTGAGTCTGTATACCCTGAAAGTACTAGACTATCTGCCTGGTTAATCAACATATATTCCTTAGTCCTTTTTAGCTACTTGATTATATATTCTTTACCACAGTCCAATGCTCCTGCCCTGGGTTAGACTGATATCTTCTAACCATGCCAACAACAAAACAGATGTTGGGTCTAGTGCAAAGTATAGCATACATGAGGCTTCCTACTGCCGTAGCATAAGGAACCGTCTTCATCTTCTCTATCTCATTAGGTGTCTGAAGACACTGATCCTTCGATAGAGTGTTTCTATGCCAGAAAGGAAGAAACCATTTCTTGGAATCCTGCATGCTAAAATGAGTAAGGATGTCATCAATATGTTTTGCTTGTGATAAGCCCAACATTCTTTATTTCTGATCTCGCACAAGCTTGATCCCAAGGATGTGACTGGCTTCTCCCAAGTTCTTCATATCAAATTACCCAGATAACCATACTTTAACCATAGATAATGCCCCCACATCATTTTCGATGAGCAGGATATCGTCTACATAAAGTACTAGGAAGATCACCACGCTTTCGTCACGCTTTTTGTACACACAAGACTCATCTGGACTTTGATTAAAATCATAAGACTTTATAGCTTGATCAAATCGAGTGTTCCAAGATCTCGATGCCTGCTTAAGTCCATAAATGGATCTTTTAAGCTTGCACAAAATGTGCTCTTGGCCCTTTGCAATGAATTCGTCTGGTTGTATCATACAGATACACGCGTCAAGACTCCCGTTAAGGAAAGCTGTCTTAACGTCCATTTGCCAGATTTCATAATCAAAATGTGCAGTAATGGATAAGAGAAATCGGATAGACTTAAGCATGGTTACCAGCGAAAAGGTTTCCTCTCACAGTCGATCCCTTCTTTCTAAGTAAACCCTTTAACAACAAGCCTAGCTTTGAAGGTTTTAACCTTCCCGTCTACTCCTCTCTTTCTCTTATAGATCCACTTGCATCCAATGGATTTTATCTCTTTGGGTGGTTTTACAAGTTCCTAGACCTGATTGGAATACATAGATTCTATTTTTGAATTCATAGACCTTTGCCAAAGATCTGCATCTTTGCCTTTTAGTACTTCATTGTAGTTACAGGGCTCGGTATCCAGTTTTATCGAGATCATGTCAAAAGACTCTCCCAAGAATAAATACCGATCAGGTTGATGAACAATCCTCCCACCATGACGAGGCACTACATGTGTCTGTGTGCTAGTAGTAACATGTTGTGTAGAATCTAAACCCTGTGCATCAGCACCCTGTTCTTGATTTGCACTTATCACAATAATCCTCCCACTACGATAAGGTAATGGAATATCAGTGACTTATGGTTCTCTTCCGTTCTACTGGTATTTTTTCTCAGTTCTTCTAGAACAATTTTGCTATTGGGCCTGTGATCCATAATATAATTATCTTCCAAGAATTGAGTATTTGGTGCTAACAATGACCTTTTGATCCTTAGAATTATAAAATAGGCCACCCTTTATTCCCATGGGATACCCCAAAACGATTCGAGTAAACATGAATAACTCATCATTGACTTTAGCATCTCCAGAAGAGTCCTATTCCTTCTTTTTGCTACACCATTCTGCATAGATGCAGTTAACTGGGATGCAATCCCCTCTGATGACAATTAGTCTTTAAACTCTCTAAAGAGGTATTTCCCACCACGGTCGGATTGTAGTGATTTGATACTTTTACCCAGACATTTCTCCGCCTCCGCCTTGAATTCTTTGAATTTTTCAAAGTATTCAGACTTACGGTACATCGAGTAAAAGTATTCATACCTTGAGTAGCCATCAATGAAGCTGACGAAGTACTCAAAGCCACTTTTAGCTCGGATTGTCATAGAACCACATACATCAGAATGAACCAGCTCCAACGGTTCTTTAGCTCTATAGTCTTTGGCCGAAAGGGGTCTCTTGGTCATCTTACCCTCTAAGCAAGATTCACAGATTGGAAGTGCCTCCACTTCTAATGAACTCAAAGGTACATCTGCTACTAGTCTATTTATCCTTTTTAGATTAATATGACCTAAGCGTAAGTACCAAAGAAACATTTGGTTCATTAAAAAATAAAACTTTCTCTTATATGGTAATATAGATGTATTATTCATTTCAGTTAGTTGCAGTGTAGGAGAGATAAGAGTAATAATATAAAGATCATCCATCAATGCACCAAAATAGATAACCCATTTATTATCCTTATTAACCACAGAGTTATTAAAGTAAACCAAATATCCATTTTTAGCCAATTCAAAAACGAAAACTAAGTTCCTTCTAATGGCAGATACATAAAGACAATCTCTCAATATTAAAATCCGATCTCTACCAAAACTGAGAGTGACATCTCCTACTACAACTGCTGTTACCATTATATTATTGTCCATATGCAGATAAATCTCCCTATCACTAAGTTGTCGGATTTCTTAGAACCCCTGCAATGAATTGCAGACATGATTAGTGGCTCCCGTATCTACACACCAGGTACTGGTAGATAACACTACTAAACATGTTTCCACAACCAGTGAACAGAAATTACCTTATTTGTTCTGCCTTTTGAGAAATCTGGACATAACTTTTTCTAGTGCCGGGTCTGGTTGTAGTGAAAACTTCTGCCTTTTGACTTTTTCACACAAATCCATGGCCCACTAACTACCATGAAAATTGTCTCTCTATTTCTGGATCTTTTTCTTTTTCATGCCTTTCGGCTCAGAGAAAGAACCTTTTTCAGAAACAATAACATTTTCTGGTATTGAAGGAATACCATTTGTAGTTAAAGCTATATCCAAGTTACATTTTCAGTTAACAAAATTTGGTTCTATAAGTTTGTTTTCTTTGAGTATTGAAGCGAGTGGGTTGAAATCCACTTTAATTCTGAGAATCACATAATTAAAAAACCGTTAATTATGATAAGTAAAATTTTGAATTCATTTTAATTTGGTTCCCTCTACCATTTTAAAATTAATTCGTAAGCAGCCTGGTAGCCTGAGAATAGCATGCCTCGTTGGGAGGACGTTTACTATTCTTCATAAGACTAGACATGCCAATTCGTTTTAATTTTACTATCCAGGTAACTGACTATACCAAGTAAAATTAAGTTGCTGATATAGTTTCGGTCCAATATGCAATAGCAGTGACTCAGTTGGAGATGATACTATTATATACAGCTAAGTATTAACCATCACCTAATCACAAATTAATCGCTTTGCAATGAACCCTTCAGTTGGAGAAGTGATCCACACTAACAATTATCCAAAATTATTCCTAAAAGAGGTTTGTATTGGCGATACCGCAATTAATCTATTCGTTGGGAAGGAAGGCATTACTGCCAACACGCAGGATTTAATTGTATTGCCTAAAAACTGGTGATAGAAACCGCATAATTTATCTGTGAATAAATTCTCTCCCACTTAGATTTTTAAAATATTTTTGAGGGTTAAAAAAATTCATTTAATTAAAATAAATTTATTAATTTCAAAAACCACACGATCTGAAGAATCAAATATCTTTCCGTGTATACGATTCCAAATATTCTGATTTATCAAACTATCTTTTCGTGTTTAAATGAGTAACAAATAAAATTTAATAAATGCACAGTTTTTTCTCCAATTTTTCGCTAAGGTAGTGATTAAAGGTATTTATTTATTTTATTTTCTGTTCCACATTTTTCAAAAAATAATAATTTATTTTGAATAAATATTTTTCCATTTAATTAATTCAAAATCTGAAATTAATTCTCACATTTTTCCAAGATATCCAATTTAAAAAAAATCATTTTAAACGTAATATTCTGTAAAAAATAAAATATCTAAAGTTTTTCTATTTAATTAAAATTAATTAATTAAAAAAACTTAATTTTATTTTTTTATTACAAAATATTTTAATTAAAATCAAAATTTTGAATTAATTAAAATAACAGGATAAATAAAATCAATATCTATCATCTACACAATTAACATAAAAAAAATTAAATGCAAGATAAATATAATCCCGGTTTTATGATCGAATTGAAACTTTAAAGAGTTTCAGTCTCCTGTTCAAAGATATGCTTCAACAGTTCAATTTTAATCAACTTCTTGTATCTTGTTTGCATCAGAACTCTTTCATATTATCTAATATATCAATATATATCATATAAGTTTTGTATATATCAGAATATACATTAAACTAGCCCTGGGATAGAGAAAGTCATCGGACCAACACCAGCGCCGCCTTTAGATGTCTTCTGCCGTTTCATCCGAGCTCCATTTTTGACAAGCTTTATATCATTGGAAAGCTCTTGAAATATGAGTTTTTTTTGTCCAAAAATCTGCTAGAAAATGGCCCGAACCTCAAAAATGCTGCTGCCCGCCACAGCACTGCACCGCCAACTTCCCAAGACTTTTTCGACCTCTTTCCGAACTCGGTTTTCGACGTACTTTATATCAAAAGAAAGCTTTCAAAAAGTACTATTTTTCTATGAAAAAATATACTAAAAAACAGCTCGAAAAACAGCTGAAAAACCACCTGAAATGGACTGCCGCCGCTCACCATCGCCGCCGCCTTTAACCGCCAACTTCCCGAGGCCATTCTGACCTCATCTGAACTCTGTTTTCGATGTAATTTATATCAAAAGAAAGCTCTCAAAAAGTACTATCTTTATTTAAAAAATTGTTCTCGAAAACAGCCCAAAAAACTATTGAAAAACAGCCTGGAAGCTGCTGTTGTAGCGTCGCCGCCGCTAGAAAAAACCGCTGCAGTTTTTTTCTTTTTTTTAATGCATTCTTTGGCCGAGTTATTTTTCCAATTTTTGACAGTATTTTAAGGTATATTTTAGTGCTATTTTATGTTTAAAAAATTTCCCAAAAAATAGTCAAAAAACGGCCTGAAAAATCATAAAATTCGCCTCCGAATCGTCGCCGGCAAAGCCGCTGGAACCGGGTTATATTGGTGATTTTTCCTTACTGTTTTTGACTTGGTTTTTATACTATTTTTATACATAAATACTGCAAAAAAACTCACCAAAAAAATAGTTTAAACCCATTAAAACTTACCGCGATCTGTGGCCCGTAAAAATCCAAACGCCAGTGCCGCCTCCATTCTTCGTGTTTTTGGACATGTTCAACCTGTTCTTAAATAATCTAAACAGATATTTAAAAATATAAAGTTAGCTATTACATCGATCTTATGTCCCGAAGGCTCACAATTAATGTACCATGATCAACCCTCGTGGTTAAAAAAAATAATAATTAAATTTAAATTATCATCTACGCATTCAACCAAATATGAAAATAAATGATGATCATAAAATCAGGATTAGAACGCCTACAAAACAAAGTTAGCAATAGTTCTAAATCTACTCATCCCCGATAACCGTAAACAAAAAACAAAACGGCTCTGATACCAATTTGTTGGAGGCAATACGGCCAAGATCATTATTTTTTCAAATGATTTTCGGTAAAAAATTAACTGGACGGGCAAATGCCGAAACGGGCTCTGGATAAAACTTTTGATGAAGAACGATCAAAATAAAACTCGTGCAACCAAAGTTAATTTAGAAGAATACATTTTGTCGATCGATTCTTCAACTACGATTCGATTCCGAGTTGAAACTCCTATCGGATCTTCTACTATATTCCGTTATGCGATCCTCGAATGTAGTGTGAGCTACGATCCTTCGACAACTCGTACCGGCAGAACCCCGATATATTTAAGTCTTAAAATAAAAAAATAATATAATAATAATGATATAAAATCATTAAAAAGCTGGTTCAGCCTACCCGCATATATATAGGGCTACAACAGGGACCTGAGGAGTAATTATGAGTTAGACTTCCAGTGGAATACAAACACCTACTAGAGCTTTCTATAGTTATGAAAAGGCATGCAGTGGCTTCTGTAATTTTCATAGAACACTGAATTACAGTTCACACCACTAAAGAACTATAATTGCACTCTGACCCATAATCTCAAGACCTTCTTGCATTGAACTCCTGTTATTAAATGCTTAGCATTTCTCCCCACGTTAAGATTTTCGATACCCGCTACTTAAATTTAATTACTGACAATTTAATTTAATCGGTATCTTGATATTCTATAAGCCCTTCCACTTAACTTATTTGACTACCGGATAATTAAATCTACCTGTAGAGTTTGGCCCGGTCAAAACTTATAAGCATCCTTAAAGGGGTATCGTCAATCCCAATTTTTTGGAACGTGAATTCTAGTAATAATTAATATTTGCCATATAAATAATATCGCTATCTAACTCACCAGGAATATAAACCCATATAACATCACATCCTCTAATGAATCAAAATAACGAATATAAAATATATACAAATCAATAATTATTTCAGAATTAAGAGGATAAGCACTATTTATAATAATTTTGGGGTGTGAATTAATTTATATAGTCAGTATAAAATTAATTACCCCAAATGTCCCGTTCAATACACACAAAGTGTACTAGCATAAAGAGTCGGAACAATAGACAACGTTATTATTTATTCCCCGTAACCAAGACATACCTACTAAAACTCTGTGCTACAATCATACCGATGGTATATTCATTTTTATCTAAACTGTGAACATAAAACTTATATTCTGTAAGAATCTAAAATCTAATCTTCTGTGTGTAATCCGTACTCTACACACCAGGTTAAGTACTATACAGAATATTAGACATCTATGCATAACAAAGAAATTATATGCATACATTGCTCATAAAGATTCTCATAAAATAGAAAATTAATTTTATTAAAAAAATTAAATACTAAAAATATAATTTTCAGTATACCAACCCTAATAGTCTTAGGCCAAAACCTAAGGCAAAGAGGTGAACAAAACATCGTAAGCAAAAACAGTTCAGCACTTATCTTAAGATTTTACCAAAAACATGCTTCTGTTGGTCTCGATTTTGGGGTATCATATCAAGTCCAAATGAGCCCATTGTTTAGTATGTTCTATTTCAACAAGCCCGCCGCAAGTTTCATGTTTAGAGAAAAGGGTATTTATTTGGAACAAGTTAGAATTTTTTGGGCATTTTAGAAAATAGGTTCTGTCAGCTGCCAAAACTCAGTAGAGCCGATTTTGGACAGAGGGTTTGAAATGATTTTGGGGTATTATTCCAAGGCTATAAGGTCTGATGTTTGGGGATAATATACTTCAATACGTTAGCTACAATGTTCACGTGGATGACTTTTGGAATAGGTCATTAGAAATAGGGGTTTTGGGCTACATAAAAATATGTGACAGAAGTGTCCCTTGAGGGTTGAAACTCAACAGAGATTTTCAAAGGGCTTTTGACCTATCAAAACTCAATATTGTGTGCGTAGTTTTGGTGGACAGATAGATATATACATGTTATCTATAACTTTCATGTTTTATCCAAAGTTTGGATCTCACTTTAAACTAGGGTTTCCAAGTCAGTAGTCTTGATTGGTCTGAAAATAACACACTTTGGTAAAATAGCAATATCTCGAGTTTTACTAATGCAAATGAGTTGAAACCAACTTTGCATGAAAGATAACACAACAATCTAAATCTGGAGATAGAGAACATGCTTAGATCAATTTTCTACATTGAGTTATGTGGTTCCAAAGTTCAGGGAAGAAACATCTATGTTCTAAAAAATCAAGTCTCTTAGGGTCCAAGTCCTCTACTTATGTCATGTCAAGTTTTTGTTCCATTTCTTTGCATGCTTGTGTTTTAGACTTTAATATCAAGGCTCCAGAATACTTAGAAGTCATCAAACTCAAAGATAACTACATACAACAATATCCCATATCACCCACAAACATAACAACCCCTAATTTCAAAAAATGATGCCTTTTCGGTTTGATTTCGGTTCTCGATTCTTAGAGTATTTAAAGGCATGTGTTGGGGGATAATCTGAGGGATATTAGACATAAGGTTTAAAAGTTTTACTTACTTGTTTAGAGGGCTCAAGGGTGGTAGGATGGAAAGACTTAGCTTTAGAAAAGCACCTCTTGCTTCTCCTTAGCTCCTTATTCTCCTTCTCCTTCTTTTTCTCCCTCAAACTTGTATAATACTTCAAGAACACTCAACCAAGACTTTCTCTCTCTATATGCATGAAATTATGAAGGGAAGAAGATGGTGTTTGGCTTGGTTTATATAAGCAAAGGCTAGGGAACATGGATGGGACAAAAAGGTACCATTCAAAGACTTTTTCTTCTTTTTCATTAAATGAGACTTGAGTTGATTTGAGAGGGTTCAAGTTTTGAGGCATATACATTAGATATGCGGAAGAAAAATACATCTTGGAGGCTGGTTGGGGGACAAAAACCTGACCCCACATCAATCAAGGAGTTTTGCATTGATTTTCGTGCACTTTTGTGCAAGAAAATGCATTAAAAGTTAATTTGATGTATCTTTTGGGTGTTCATTCTTACTGAGACCTATTATTTTAGTATGTTTATGAGAAATATAGTATTTCTATGTGTTATCATAGTTTTCATAACAATTGATTAAATAGATTTAGTCTTTTAAGTCAAATTAAGCTATTTTGATAATATGTGACTTTTTGACTTAATTTGTTGTGTATGAACTTCAATAATGATTTGTTTACTTTTATTGACCTATAACACTATATTATTATGTATATTACCTTTTCAACAACTATTGGATCATCATAATACTTAATTTAATACATTTCTCATCATTTAAAGCTAAAAAGAATGCAAAAAGTCACCTTTTAGAACACTTCCCAAGGTGGTCGGCTACTAAGGGGTATATTTGGAATTTTTTGATGTTATTTTATCTTTTGCTACTTAATTGTACTTAAATTCTTAATTTAGGGTATTTATGTGTCAAAATTTGAGTGTGACTTTTTACTGTATTAGGGGCAAAACGGTCATTTTACCTTATTTATGAGAATTTTTTATTTTTAATTCATTATTTCATGATATTTACTTCATCTAGAATGTTAGGAGATTCTCCGGGTGCTTAGGTTTTGTTGCCTGAGTTTTAGACCTTTTTGGGGTTTCTCGACCAAACTTAGGGTTTTCGATTCGAGTTAGGGATTTGAACTTCATATGTGCTCTATAACCTTGTGGACTATCCTACACTAACACTCAGGGTTTGGGCTGGGTCTCTACATGAGATGTTATCAATCGGATTGTTACAATTAGGGTTTATACCGGGTCGTTACAAACTACCCCCTTAAAGAAAATTCGTCCCCAAAATTTTGCCCTGTACTTCATTGTATGGAAGGTTAAGGATGATTTACTAACATTGTGCCTTCTTGTTCTCCAAAATTGTGTCCTATTTACTTGATTTGTTCTCTATTGAGGGTGTGGATAAGGCCGGGCCCATATGTTCAGCACTTAGAGTAATGGTTATTTTGTCCTACTAACATCTTAAACTGATTACTATCAACTCTTCAAGGATCATATCACATAACCAGCTACCCCCAAAAGGTTTGTATCTCTATCACGCTAGTTGGCCTCTTCCCATTAACTGTTGCTTCTACTTCTGTTGGGTCCACTTGAATTTCTTCTCCAGATATAATATGATCTAAAAACACCATCCAGTCCAACTAAAACTCATACTTACCAAATTTTGTATACAACTTGTGCTTTCTTAAGATCTACAAAGAATCTTCAAATGTTCCCTATGTTCCTCTTCACTCCGAGAATAAAATCGAATATCGTTTATCAACACAATTACAAATTGGTTTAGAAAGCTTTTGAACACTCGATCCATTAGGTCCATAGACACAGTAGGTACATTCGTTAACCCGAAAGGCATCACCTCAAATTCATAATGCTCGTAATGAGTCCTAAAGGCAGTCTTTGGTATATTTGACTCCTGCACTTTCCATTTTTGGTATCATGACCCCAGTCTATTATTGAGAACACGTTGGCTCCAAAACACAACTTACATCGAGTACGACTTCCACAAGCGATCATATGTCTCTAAACTAGCCCACTACCAAAACTGATTTCAAACATTCTCCACTTTTGTCTAGAAAGACTGCCACTCTACCGAAAAACCAGCTCATTGTCATATTGAAGCGTACATCGAAGACTACTTTCCGGTCGACTAATGATTACTCACTTGAAATCACATTACCACTTTGTGTTGAACCACTCTAGCCTTACGACCATCAAGTTAATACCGCCACTTGAATCTAATGAGTCACTAGGTCTAAACATATCACACAGACTAAATGCTTCCCAGGTATATGCTTACCCATATGAATCTAGTCACAACCTCGCCACATATTTCTTTCACGTACGTACCATCCACCCTACAATTCTTTGACTGAACAGTACTAACTCCTGATTTTAAAATCTCTTACCATCGTCACTCAATCCCTTCACACATTTTTTGCCACACAACCGTGCCAAGAATCATTTTCGTACTTTAATTATTTTATCTTACCCACATTCTACCAAGACACTCGATTCACTCAAGGCTAAATATAAAAACCATACCCATGAATTTGTATAGTCTCACTTACGCTTTCACTTTTCTCATCCAAACACTTATTCCTCCCACGTACTCACATTAAGCTGCTACACAACTCCACCAAAAACAACAAAATTATGTCACCCTCTAACTTCTCATACATAGAGTTCACACGATCCCATAAGAAAATTCCTTCTCTATTCCAGTAACATCTACTTATCATTCCAAACAAACTTACTCTAACGGGTCACATCACAAAAGGTTTTCGAAAACAACTTCCTTACGACTCACACTGATACCGCAACAGAAATCGAATACTAACTCTATAAGAGTTATACAATCTAGACGCCAAACGAATACAAACTGATACTTTAAGAACCTATCATGTGAATAACTTGGTCTGTCTAAAATGCGCACTCCACCCTTCAAACAATCTTCAACGTCATTGGGACTCACTATTTCCACAAACTCCTTGGCACCCTATTCCTTGAATTGTTTAACTAAAAAGTTACCGGTCTTTGAGGTGATCTTGATAATTCTGATGACGAAGTCTGTAATCATATGCTTCCATTTTCTCTCTAGTCTTTCCAAAGGTTGCTCCATTTCTCTTGGCCTCTACCGTATGTTCTTAATGTTCTAGAACATTAGGTTTGAAAGTCTCTTCCAATAACTGGATCGTTTTCTCAGGCGGTTGGTCATTCTAGGGTAAAATGAACATGGTAAAAGGTATAGTTTTGGTAATTACCTAGTCATGTGATCCATTATGACTTGGTGGTTAATTTTTCATCAGGCTTCAAACGTTCATTGTTGTAATCATGATTCTTCGTTCTTTGATAGTGATGGCAAAAATCTAGACTCAAACACTTTAGTGGAAAGATTGGCGTGAATATCAATGTATATAGATGTACCTCATTTGCTAGCGTACTAAGGTTATCATGAGTTTCGAGGCTATTTCTTGGTTTTCACTATCTTACTACCAGTATGAATCTTTTGCTTCTTGATTTATCAAAATAGGTGGGTCAACTATGATCTAGTCTTAGGAAAATCTTAATTTTCTATATGGTGGTGTCGCGAATCCTTTGGTGTGAAGTTGTCGTTTCTGACTTTAGATTGCTGATGGCATAGTTCTTATTTATCGGGACCTTTGAAAAGATGTAGTTAGTTGAATAAGCCCTTAACCATTTACAAATGGGAGTCTTCATCTTCAAAACTTTGCTAAACGCAGACGTTGAAAGATATTCTAAGCCGTGACATCAAGAAGATATCTGCTTCACGCTTTGAAGAGGTGTTAAGTGGTTTTCGTGCATCGTCTCAGTTTCCCGTGAAAGCACTAAGGCCTAATGACGTAATATCCTGACGATCGTTATTACTTATAGATCTATGGGGCAAGTTTTGAAGGTCGACAGTCAAAAAGATTCGTGGGGTTAGAACATCATAGGGTGGAACCCAGGTGGTTCAAAGATAGGTTGGGTGAGGTTAAATGGTCACGGTTAAGGTAATTACCATTGACACAATTTGAGTGGTAATTTGGGGTTCAAATGTAGGAGAAATAAGAGGAGGATAGTGGACAATACTTTAAACAAGTGTCCCCGAAACTAGTCCAGTACAATTAGTTTATGATAAAAGAGATGTTTAAGTAAAAGGGGCAGCCAAACTAGATATTTGCCCTGAAGTTACATCGGCCTAATGTACTTCAATTCAAGTAACGAATTCTACTTCCCTAATAGAGATTTCAAGAGTGTACGAAGAATTTCACAAAATCATTGCAACAGATTGTGGTTTCAGGATCGAGAGAAGTGAATGATGGTAAAAGATTTTATCAATGTTGAATGTTTGGAATGGGTAATTAACAAAGAATTGATATCAGGTTCTATAAGAGAAGAGTTAGTTTACGAATGATTACTCGAATTGGAGGAGAATCAAATGCGAATACTAGTTACTATCAAGGCATGAAAACTTGAGGACAAAGGTACTTTCTAGGATTGAATTTCTAATAGGATTATCAACAAGACTTAAGTGCATAAGAGTTACCGACGAACAACACTTGATGGTACCATTGGGGACTGATGATATAAGAAGGAAGGACATATAAAAGAACTTCAAAAAGTTGACATTGGAGATTGGGGTAAATGAGAAAAGGACTAATAAGGATGAAGTAGCGGGGTTTTAACAATGTCTCTCGAGGTGATATCTAAAAGTTCTCTAAGTGCGTACTCTTGTCTACCCCACTTAAAATTAGATAACTCGTCGCATGAATCTCCGATCCTTCGATCTCGATGCCCGTACTCGTCTTTTGCATGTAGATTTCTTGCTACTTTTGATCCCGGTAATGTCCTAATACGACTTTCTATAAGACTCAGGCGTAGAAGATTTTAGTTCTTATAATGTATATATGATAATTATTATTAATACAACGCATCCTATAGAGCTTCTACGCGACAGAACGCATGGTTTCCCATAACCTAGGATCTGAAGGTTCACTAAACCTAAGCTCTGATACCAACTGTGACGTCCCGTCCTCCGGGCACGTCGGGATATATATAAATATAAATAAAAAGATATTCTAGCCATTCATTGATATTTACATACGTTAGCTATTACATCATAAAGAAGTTCTGAACCGTTCAAAAGTACATAACTATTACAGTTTCACTAAGAAATTTAAAAAATTACATTAAGCACGAGAGAACTGAATATAAGAACAAAAGCAGAGGTCTTGACTCCTCAGAATGCATTAGCGAAATTCATGTGTTCTTGAAACTCACCCTGTTCTTCAAACTCTTCTTCTCTCTCTGGATGACTTCCTCCAAGAACTGCTCCTCACCTGTGGCACGAATGCCTTGAGCTAAGACCCAGAAGCAAAACACTCAAACCTTCTAACTAATCTCATAGCACAAAATTCACCACAACACATACCGTATAACACCCAGTGCAGTTTATAGTCAAGGAGATAGACAAATTTATGACAGGATAGCAGATAAGTCAATAAACGTGTGCATATGAGGTGCCGTATATGAAATGCAGATGCCTAACCCAACATGCACCCAGATTATAACAGGAATTCCACGCTGGGAATCTCCAGAGTAGACTTTCATGGGAATTTGATCACCAAACCTTTCCTCGCCTCATGGAAAATAGTAACCGCGTCGCCGGGTGTCATGCCACAGCTGTTTTACTCAATGGCAATGGTGTGAGGGTGGGCCAACCAAAATAATCATCCATCCTTATCCGGGCCAACGGAATAATCAAAATAACAATGCGCAACAATCCCACCTTAAGAACCAAGATGCTCGTTTGGCGTTAACTCAAAGTCTAAAAGAATTCACGAGAAATTTCACATTATACAAAGTACCAAAATGAGGGATTTAGGACCGCTATAATTGGGCTCTCTTCGATGTTACCACCGCAGTGGGATTAGGTCCACCAAATTAGGCTCTCTCCAAAATTACCCTTAAAAATATGTTAGCAATTGGGTTTAGGTCCGTAATAATTGGGTTCTCTCTGAAATTACCCAATTTGCCCGTATCATAACTCAAGGAACGATGAAATCACAAAGACATCAAAACCAAAGTGCTAGTGACGAACCCATGGTGACTAATAGTATTCATGATAAACCATTTCAAACACTGAGAATGTACCTAGGGTGTACAAGAGGAATATATCACAAAATATTTATGAAAATGGCAACCAAGGATGCCCTAGACTTATAATCAAGAACGACAATCTCAATATAGCCCATCCCAACAATGTTTTACACAGATGGACTCCAATATGCTTGGATGCAAGTGATAATGTCAACAATAAATTATATGAATCTCAAATACAACCATCTATAGCATGGCATCAACTAGCATGGCAAGATTCATGGTAAAATTCACAAAGCATAAGGTACAATTATGTGAAGCACAGGCTACAATTTTCTAGATATGATACAACATGATCGTATGAGTTCTAAATCATCATACTTTCACTTAGAAACACTAATTAACTAATTCAAATAAAAAATCATATAGAACTTGGGTCTCACAACAAGGTACTCAAACATACACTTAACAAATTTTAAGGCCAAAAGTCAAGTATAAAATTAAAAGAGCTGACAAGGTTTTGTGGTATCTAGACATGGAATAAAGCTATGATTTTTATACACCATTTAGATAAAAATATTTTCTACAACTCTCATGTTTAACACTAAGGCCAAAACCTAAGGAAAATCGGTGAACAAAATATCCTAAGAAAAAATGGTTCAGCACTTTTCTTAAGATTTTACCAAAAATATGCTTCTATTGATCTCAGTTTTGGGATATCATATCAAGTCCAAATGAGCACATTGTTTAGTATGTTCTATTTCAACAAGTCCCCTACAAGTTTCATGTTTAGAGCTAAGGTTAGTTGCTTGGAACAAGTTAAACTTTTTGGCCATTTTAGAAAATAGGTTCTGTCAGCCGCCAAAACTCAGCAGAGCCAGTTTTGGACAGAGGGTTTGAAATGGTTTTTGGGTATTATCCCAAGGATTTAAGGTTTGAGTTTTGGGCAAAACATACTTCAATACGTTAGCTACAATGTTCATGTAGACCACATGTGGAATAGGTCATTAAAAATATGAGTTTTGGGCTACACAAAAATATGGGTTTTGGGCTACACAAAAATATGTGATAGAAGTTTCCCTTGAGGGATGAAACTCAATAGAGACTTTCAAAGGGATTTTGACCTACCAAATCTCAATAGTGTGCACGTAATTTTGGTCTGCAGATAGATATATATGTTATCTACAACTTTCATGTTTTGACCAAAGTTCATATCTCACTTTAAACTACGGTTTCCAAGTCAGTAGCGTTGACTAGTTGGAAAATGACACACTTTGGTAAAATTGTAATACCTCGAGTTCTATTTATGAAAATGAGTTGAAACCAACTTTGGATGAAAGATAACACCAAAATATAAATCTAGACATAAAGAACATGCTTAGATCAATTTTCTACATGGAATTATGTTGTTCCAAAGTTCAGGGAAGAAATATCTATGTTCTAAAAAGTCAAGTCTCATAGGGTCCAAGTCCTCTACTTATGTCATGTTAAGTTTTTGTTTCATTTCTTTATATGCTTGTATTTTAGACTTTAATATCAAGGCTCTAGAACACTTACAAGTCATCAAACTCAAAGATAACTGTATACAACAACTTCTCATATCACCCACAAACATAGTAGTCCCTAATTTCAAACTACGACGCCTTTTTGGTTTGATTTTGGTTCTCAACTTTTAGAGTGTTTAAAGGGATGTGTTGGGGGATATTTTGAGGGATATTAGACATAAGGTTTAAAAGTTTTACTTACTTGTTTAGAGGGCTCAAGGGTAGTAGGATGGAAAGACTTAGCTTTAGGAAAACATCTCTTGCTTCTCTTTGGCTCCTTATTCTCCTTCTCCTTCTTTTTCTCCCTCAAACTTGTATAATACTTCAAGAACACTCAACCAAGCCTTTCTCTCTCTATATGCACAAAATTATGAAGGAAAGAAGAGGGTGTTTGGCTTTGTTTATATAGGCAAAGGTTAGGGAACATGGAGGGGACAAAAAGGTACCATTAAAAGACTTTTTTCTTCTTTTTCATTAAATGAGACTTGAGTTGATTTGAGAGGGTTCAAGTTTTGAGGCATATACATCAGATATGGGGAAGAGAAATACATCTAGGGGTCTGTTTGGGGGACAAAAACCTGACCCCACATCAATCAAGGGGTTTTGTATTAGTTTTTGTGCCATTTTATGCAATAAAATGTATTAAAAGTTAATTTGATATATCTTTTTTGTGTCTTTTCTTACTTAAACCTATTATTTTAGTATGTTTATGAGAAATATAGTATTTTCATGTATTATCATAGTTTTTATAGCAATTGATTAAATAGATGTAGTCTTTTAAGTCAAATTAAGCTATTTTGGCAATATGTAACTTTTTGACTTAATTTGTTGTATATGAACTTCAATAATGATTTGTTTACTTTTGTTGACCTATAACACTATATTATTATATATATTACTTGTTCAAAAACTATTGGATCAACATAATGCTTAATTTAATATATTTTTCATCATTTAAAGCTAAAAAGAAAGTAAAAAGTCACTTTTTGGTACACTTCCCAAGGTGGTTGACCACTAAGGGGTATTTTTGGAATTTTTTGATTCTATTTTTTCCTTTGCTATTTAATTGTACTTAAATCATTGATTTAGGGTATCCATGTGTCAAAATTTAAATTTTTCAGACTTTTTGCTGTATTAGAGGCAAAACGGTCATTTTACCCTATTTATGAGGATTTTTTATTTTTAATTTATTATTTCATGATATTTACTTCATCTAAAATGTTAGGAGACTCTCCGGGTGCATAGGTTTTGTTGCCTGAGTTTTAGACCTTTTTGGGGTTTCCAGACCGAACTTAGGGTTTTAGATTCAAGTTAGGGTTTTGAACTTCATCCGTGCTCTATAGCCTTGTGGACTATCCTACACTAACACTCCGGATTTGGGCTGGATCTCTACATGAGACGTTATCAATTGGGTTGTTACAACTAGGGTTTGTACCGGGTCGTTACAGTAGGTAATAATGATTTCCTAAGGCCACGATTATTTGCTAATTCTTTAATTGATACATCATTTACTTGGTATATCAATCTACCACCAAATTCAATTCGAGGATGGGTTCAGCTAGAAGAGTTATTCCACCAACAATTCTACAGAACAAAACCAAAGGTTACGATGGCAGACTTACCAAGGATGTACTAGTTATCAGGAGAATCAGTGGAAGCTTATATTTCGAGGTTCAAGAACGCCAGAATCAAATGCATTGTGGTCCTTCCTGAAACAAAATGTGTCAGGCTGCCCCAAAATGGTCTGGACTTCGAATTTAGAAAGAAGTTTGAAGGGATGGAGTTTGGTGACCTATTCGAGTTAGCAGCACAGGCTGTACGATACGAGTATGTACTGCGAGAAAAGCAGGATAAAAGGGCAGCTTCCAAAGGAATTTACTATCGAGATCCAAATTATGCTGTGAAAAATTTGAAAACCCATTCTGAGCCTAAAGTAGCTGTGGCAGAGATCATCAACAAAAATCCTTATGTTTGCAAGGCTTTTGTCAAAGTGGAACCTACCAAGTCTCAAGGATCCTTGGCTTCCCTAAAGATTACCAAAGTTTATACGTTCGACATAACAAAGACAGACAAGATTTTTTACCACCTACTTGTAGACAAGATGTTCAGATTCTCGGTTGGGCATAAGATTCCACCGTCAGAGGAGCTCAGGAATAAGGAATACTGTAAGTACTATAACTCTTGGAATCATACTACGAATAATTGTATTACTTTCTGAATTGATATTCAAGACAGGATAGATAAAGGAGAGTTTAGGTTTCATGAAAAGAAAAAAAACAATGATGAGGGTAGACACAGATCCTTTTCTAACATAGTTGGCTACTAATATGGTCTTCATTGATACGAGAGGTAGTCCTAGAACAGAGGCTAAAAGGACTAGAGGACTTGCTAATTCAACTCATTGCGAAGAAGAGATTCTTAAAACTATACCAGTTCCAGAAGTGTGGTAGGACCATGAGATAATCGAACAAGAAGGAAACAGAGTTATTCACAAGAACGTCATGTATGTAAAGGATGTGCCCAAAAGATACTGGAGGAAAAGCCATTCAGAGAGAAAGATCGTCCTAGAAGTCCACCTAAAGAGAAGGAGAGGAGATCAGTTTTTCAACGTCTCCATTACCTAGGGGGAAAGATAACAACAACTTTTCAAAGGAACATCTGGCCCAGACAACCAAGAACATAAAGACCACTAGTGTCTCCACTAGGGCAATGGGTGAGGGTTACTCACCCGAAGTTTCCTTAGCCAAATATGAACCCATCTACATCTCAGAAACGGAGAATGCAAAGAATGAGGTAGGCTGATCGCAGAATGACAGAAGCAACCAGCGAGCACCTAGAAGGTAATAAGAGGAGGACGGTATACTTTTGGAAAAATCCTGTATATAAATACATGCCGTGCAAGATTTAGGGAATAACAATACAAGATTAGCAAAGTTCTAGTAAGACGTCTTATTCCAATAAAGCAAAAGAGCCCATGAATTGTAGCATGGTTTTCATCATACTGGAGAACTTCATGGCTAAAGAAGGATAGCCCTCTTCCATACCGGGAGATGTTGAAGAGCATGATGGAATAGTAGAAATCCTACCAGAACCGATTAAGAAAGAATATGATCCACTTTTAATCCTAAAAACTCAAGAAGGAGAACCTACACAAAGCGTCATTTTTAAAAGGCCTTCAAAGGAGATGACATAGTACATCCAGCCTTTGTACATCGTAGGGCATATTGACGGAGCACCGATCAATAGGTTGTTAGTAGATAATGGCTCAGCTGCAAACTTAGTGCCCAGGGCTATATTCAACAAGATTGGAAAAACTGAGCAGAGTTTGTTGCCATCAAATGCAAGCATATCAAATTTTTCTAAAGGAATCATATCATCCCAAGGTATTATTGTTGCTAACCTCACTATAGGGAGTAAAACATTGACTACTCCCTTCTTTGTAATAAAATCTCGCTCTGCTTATAATTTGTTACTAGGGAGGGACTGGATCCATACTTGTATGGTCGTACTATCAACATTACATCAATGTCTGGTATTTTAGAAAGATCAGGATATCAATGTAGATTGGGAAGACAAAAGGCTTTTCCTAGAATCAGCCAATCATGTTAAGGCAAGGATGTACAACGATGATATTGGTCCCATGAAGGTGACTGGCCTAGACAAAGAAGGTTATCCAATAGCTGTGATGTTGTCCAATAAAATGGAAATAGAAGATTTGAGAGACATCTACAAACAATTAATTGGCCCCCATGTTTCCAAATTGAATAGGCCAATTACTTCTTTTCTCCAAACAATGTCTAATGGAAGTAGAACCATCAGGAATTGAAAAGGTGGCTACATTACAGGCCACCCTTAATAGGCTAATTGTTCATTTGTCTAAATAAAGATTATATGGCCTGAGTACAGAGGAGAAGAAACTTCAGCTAATATGACTGAAGTGATTTTTGAAGTCTAGTTACACGAGGAAGAAATACAATTGGATGAATTGGAAGCTGCTCCGGCCAAATTAGATGATCTCAAGGCCAAAGTACAAGACCCACTAGAAGAAATCAATCTGAGAACAATCAAAGTTCTTGGAATGGTCTTTATAAGTCAATTGTTATCTGCGGCAGTTAAAGGAGAGCTAGTGCAAGTCCTCACTCGATACAAAGATTGCTTTGCATGGGATTACAACAAAATGCCTAGATTATTTAGGCAGCTAGTTGAGCACAGACTCCCAATCAAGCCAGGATATTGGCCGTTTAAATAGCCGCCTAGAAGAATGTCAATGGAGGTTACATTGTTAGTCAAGGAAGAATTAGAGAGCCTTCTAAAGGAAGGCTTTATCAGAACAGCCTGATATGTTGAGTGGCTTTCAAATGTTGTTCCAATAGTGAAGAAAAATGGCAAGCTTAGGGTATGTATTGACTTCAGAAATCTCAATCTTGCTACTCCTAAAGATGAATATCTAATACCAGTAGCATATTTGTTAGTAGATGGTGCAGCTAAACATAAAGTCCTGTCATTCATGGACGGTCATTCAAGTTATAACTAGATTTTCTTTACGGAGGAAGACACACCTAAAACAACTTTTAAGTGTTCTGGAGCCTTGGGATCGTATGAATAGATTGTTATGCCATTCGGCCTGAAGAACGCAGGGGCAACATATCAACGTGCTATGAATGCTGTGTTTCATGATATGATTGGTAGATTTAGGAAAATTTATATTGATGATATTGTAATAAAGTCTGATTCGTATTCTCAATATCTTGAAAATCTAGTCATAGCTTTTGAACATATTGGGAAATATCAATCAAAGATGAATCCTTTGAAGTGTGTGTTTAGTGTAACAGCCATAAATTTCCTAGGGTTTATTGTATATCAATGAGGGATAGAGGTGGATAGTAACAAGGCCAGATCAATAATGGAGGCAAGGCCACTCGCTTGTAAGAAGGAATTACAATGGCTTTTAGGGCAGATTAAGTTTCTTTAGAGGTTTATTTCAAATCTGGCAGGAAAAGTCTTGGTATTTTCAAGATTGTTGAAGTTAGAAAAGGAAGAGTTCAGATGGGATTCGTGTCACCAGCAGGCCTTTGACGACATTAAAAGGTATCATGGTAGTCCTCCAATACTCGCCCCACCAATTAAAGTAAAACCAATAAAGCTTTATATCTCCGCCTCAGAAAGGTCGTTGGGAAGTCTTTTCACCTAAGACAATGAAGTAGGAAAGGAGTAGGTGATATATTATTTGAGCAGACTGCTAACTCATATAGAATGTAAGTACTCTCCAATTGATAAGTTATGTCTTGCCTTATATTTTGCTGCTTCAAAATTGAGGCACTACATGCTACTAGTATCAATTTATTTGATATGTCGCATAGATTTAATTAAATATTTTCTCTCTCAGCCTTTCCTTAAAGGACGACTTTCCAAGAGGTCTCTAGCCGTAATGGAATTCTCATTTCATTATATACCATAAACGGCCATCAAAGGATAGGCTTTGGCTACCTTCTTGGTAGATCACCATTGGCTAGAAGTAAAAGAAAAGATGGACATAGGAATGACTATATCTATGATCAACTTTGTGTCATTAAGACTTCACTTTGATGGTAGCATAATAGAGAATGTATCAGGATATGGGATTGTTATCATTTCACCAGCAGGATTGGAGACAAAAATGTTGTTCCAATTCACCTTCAAGTGTTCGAACAACTAGGTTGAATATGAGGTAGTTATTATCCGATTATAAATCTTGAGAGATATGGGAATCCATTCTTTTCATATTAAAGGAGATTCACAGTTGGTGGTAAACCATCGCGGATGAGTATACAAGTGCCATAGTGAGGAGTTAATGACGCATTATGCGATGGCTATACAAATGATAGATGATTTCAATGACGTCATGATATCATATATCCCTAGAAGATGCAATGAAGAGGTAAATGAGTTGGCACAGACAGCCACTGGACTACAGATTTCTTTTAGGATTTATCAAAAAACAATAACCGTCCATAAAAAGATTCTACCTTCTGTTAGAAAGAGGCCAGAAGCATTACAGGCCTTCCCCGTGGATGTCTCTTATGATGAGGAAGATTGGAGAACATCAATCATTTCTTTCCTAAGATGTCCTATAAAGATTCGTGATAGAAACACCAGGACGAGGGCACTACATTGCATCATGATAGAATGGGAATTGTTCAAGAAAAGTGTGAGACCCAAACCCAGTTTATTTTAAGAATAATTTAAGCATTGACGGAGTTTGAATTAACCTTTGATCTTGGTATGTTGGGGTTTTGTTTCTTCGGAATAGAACAACATGTGCGTATGAGTTTTACGCTTGTTTAGAGTTCGAAAGAGGCTTGTTTGGCAAGTGTTTTAGCTATAAAACCTATTCTGTTGCAGAAAACAGTTTGAGAAAATTCCAGAGAGGATTTCAGTCGACTGAAGGGGTAAGTTCAGTTGACTAAGTGGGTTTTTTGGTGGTTCAGTCGACTGACCAAGAGGGTTCAGTCGACTGGACTTGATGTGGTGAGATATTTTAACTTTCCAGAAGGTTTTTTAGTCGACTGGATTGGGGGGCCAGTCAACTGACCTGTGATATTTTGGGCGTGGCTTATAAATATTAGTGTTTGGAGATATTTTGAGATATTTTGGGAAACTTTCATCTCTGATCTGGTTTTCTCTCTGCCTTCTCTCTAGATTTTGATGAGCCCGAGGCTCAGTTTTCAGCATTCGGACAGTGGATTCTTGGCGTTGGTGCTGGGGGCTTCGCATATATCTGGACAGAATTCTGTTTCATCGAGGTTTGATTTTCAAGGCATCGGGTTTTGATCCAACGAGGTAGGATTCTAGATCCTACTGCTGTATAAGGGTGTTATATGTAATTATATGTGTTTTTACCAGGTAAAAAATACATGAAATGTCATATATATGTTTAAACTTTGATTTTTTGGATAAAAAGCATGTTTTTCGCTTTTCTTGGTTTATTACATCGTATGACACGTGGTTTTATGGTTTTCAAAGGGTGTTCTTGAAAATGGTGAAAAATAATGGTTTTTGGTTGGAAATCTCAACATTTTATGTTTTGGAGGTTTGGAGCTTGCCTTTGGGGTTGTGCCTCAGGTTTTGAAACTTTTTGTTGAAAACAGAGAAAAACATATTCAAAATGTTTTGTTTGATCTCCATGTTGATGGATGGATCTAATTACATGTATAATGTATTTTATGGAAATATTTTTCGTAGTTGAGCTACGGTTCTATTTTTAAAAGATTATCTAGATGTACCGGGATGACGTGTATTTAGCACGAGTTACCCTCGGTGTAAGTCCAGAAACGTGCGCAGCGTAGGTACTTAGGTCCTTCGGGATAGTCCCCGTAAATTGAGACGGTTGGGTGCTTAGTTCTCTCGGGTTGTTGCCCATAAATTAAGTGATTCGTTATGGTGCTCCGTATAAAACTTGTCATTACCTAGCAGGTCTTGAGTGATGCTGAAACTAGGTAATGGGCAGGAGTCTATAGTTGTTACCTCTGTCCCCTTGTGATGGAGTTGGTACATAGGATCATATTCTTCTTTTTCACGATGGTACATTCCATGAGGGAATAATGTTTTCATTACTGTTTTCCTTCAATTGAAAAAATGTTGTTTTGCATTGTTTAAATGCTTGGTTGTGAAGGAAAAATTGTTTTGGGAGTCAGATGGGAAACTTGGGATTTTATGATGTAAAATCTATTGGCTCTGTGGTTGAGTTAGCTGCCACTCTATGATATGCATGCTTTTGAGGACAAAATGTGGGTTTTAAGAAATAAAACCGTTTTGAGATTCGTGGTGGTCTGATGGATGGAAAACTATTTTGGGTTCCGTGGTCGAGTTCGCTCCCACTATATAATTGCATATTTCTTTCTTTTCAGCTTTAATATCTGTTTCTATTGGGCTTCGGCTCATGGTATGGGATTTTGCTGTAAAACCTTTTTCAGGCAAGCGTGGTCCTGTAGGTTGACCCGGTGGTGCCCGGAGGTGGCTGATGACAAGACGTCTGTTTTGTCTTGATAGGTAGTTTATACTTGTTGTATATGTTTCATGTTTATTCGTAACATGTTGTAATTCGTATACTATTCTTATGAATGTATGCATGTTTTAATGCTTTTGAGAGAATCTTGGGTTGGTTGTTGTTTTCCGTAGTTTCATACTACGTTTTTCATTGTTGGGATCAACGGTTTACCAACAAGATTTTCAAATGATTTTTGCTTCACATAAACCTTTGTGCTTCGAGGTAGATTTTGGAACGGCCTAAGCTTATTTCAAAACGAAAAGATTTTCTTATTCAAAACACGTATTTTATTTTTAAAGGTTAGCTTGTTAGGCTGTAACTATAGTCTTTTGGTTACTCTTTTAAATCAATAAACCCTCGGTAGTACATTTTTACAAAGATTTTGACCTTGTTTGGTCTTCTTGTTTTTAAATCCCTTTTGTTTAGGTAATTTTCTGGTTGTTCTGTGGCTTTTCGCGTGACTCGGAGTTTGGGGCGTGACAACTTGGTATCAGAGCTCTAGGTTCGAATACTTATGAGCTGTGGGAGGTGGGTGTGTCACCTTGTGAGGATATGTGTGTGCTTGGTTGCCTGGGTTTGGAACATGAGTTGTTGATGTCATGTATATGTGAGCATGGAGGTTGGACCTTAGGATTGATTAGTCTTGCCTTTGGGCGTTTGGACTAACAAACTTGGGAGCCAAGTTAGAACCGCATTTCATAGACGTGATTTCTAGCAGGGAATCTAAGTAGGTTATCCAAAGTGACGCGTCATTCTTTTTAGTTCTCCTCGGTATCGGTGTTGTGTCTGCATGATCATCGTGACTATGTGCCAGCATGATTATGTGGTATGTGGTAGAAATAACATGATAGATCGACCTTAGGTTATCGTGTTTCATGTTTTCTTTCTATATAACCCGTACACCCTTAGAGGTGACGAGACCGTGGTTTGGGTCTTAGTTGTGTGACTCGGTTGTAGTGGTTGCAGTGATTATTGCAGAGATAAGGTTATGGATTAAGCATTGATCGCTTGGTATGTTGTGGAACTCGACAGTGAGTTGGGTTTAGCCGCATGAGGATGGCCTCAGTTGGTGTTTGTTGAGTGTCTGAGCAGAGTTTTGTTCAGGTGTAGTCGAAGCACGGTTGATGGCTTTGGCTTGGGTAACTGGCTTCTCTGGAGAGTAAGTTACCGAAAGTGGTAGTGGTGTTAAGGATAGCCTTGCGAGTAGGGGTGATGGGGTGTTAAAAATCCTAGATCTTAGTTGTTATGCTTGGATTGTGGATGGTGATTATTCCTTTTGGATTTTTGATGTACGTGGTTTTGGCCGTGTGATGGATTAGGTACGTCTTGAACCATGCTATGCATGAGCCATGTTCTCAGGATGAGATATAGATGGGAACATAGTGGATGGGAGCGTAGTAATCCTCGGCCGGGTGTATGTTGAGATAATAGAACATGAGTGGTTCTGGGGATATCCAGGACAACAGGATGTTGAGAGTGGTCAGCAGGATGTTGATGGTGATCAACAGGATGTTGACAGTAATCAGCGTAGCATCTGAGCATGTTGTAGGTAGTTAGAGTAGTTCTGATGACCTTGGACATTGTATACCTCCTTGAGGTTTAAGACTTGAGTTACGAGTGCGTGAGCTCAAGGATATGGGAATGAGTATGAGTTATAGATATGCTAGGAAGAGCACGGGTTATGGCTATATGGGAATGTGCAAGGGTTCCTGTGATGAGTATCGATTCTATGAGATTCCTACGGGAATGCAGGTCTGTGGTTTGGTCGATATCCTAGTGATTAGGAGATCGCATGTGGGAACCGTGTCAGGTTCCTGTGGTTGGCTTAGTGCTGAGATGACGTATCCTGGGTATGATATGTCAGGAGATTGTTTGTGTTCCACCTTAGGTTCATAGATGAGTATGTTATTTTTCCATGGGAACGAAGCGGGGAGTAATAAGGTTCAGCTGTGTACCGTGTGGTTTGGCTAGCCTAGGGTGATAGGTGAGAAATGTAGGATACGATGCCTTTGATCGTGTGTGCTTTGAGAGCAGAAGTACGGAAGGTATCTGTATGGTTGTGGGAGTTATTAGTAACTCTAAATGAAAGGTCTCAGAATTGGGTTCCCTTTGTTTGATGTAGTGCCTTGGACAGTGAGCTCTCGGCCGTGACGTGATTGTGGTTTGCCTAGCCGGAGTTAGGTATGTGAGTAAGAACAACCGTATGAAGTGAGGTTTTGGGCGCAATGGTTTGCGTTGTACTAGGTATCCGGATGGATGGTGTTCACGTGTGTGAATGAGATCTGAGAGAGCTTGGTGTAGCGAATGACCTGAGCATTGTGATCAGAGTTGACAGCAGCTGTGTGACTGTAGTTAGTATGGCCTTGAGGTAGGACTTACAGAGTTCTTAGAGGCTAAGTGTTGAGGAGTACTCCAAGTACGCTGAGGTTGGGTCATGGTTTCATTGGATGGAAGGAGAGAGAGAGTTTTCTTGTAGACGATTGCTTTGTAGACGATTGTCTGGTGCAAGTTGTTTCATCTCGATTAGATGGAGATGCCAGGTTCTTGATTGGTTCAGATTTGGTTGTGTTATGAGACTGTGGAATCTCAGTGCGTTTGTACCCGTGAGTGACCCTTTGAGTTGTGACTCAGGGACTTTGTCACCGTGATTGGGTGATTATAAGTCAGATTATTTGTGGCTTTGATACGTGGTGTGAGACGCTCTACATCTGAACGTCTCTGTGTATGACCTGGGATTCGATTGCTCCTGCAGTTGGGAACCGTAAAGAATTGCATGATGGGGTTGGTATTCTCCCGTGGTGGAAGACCGTAGAAGAGTATATGTGAGTGTGGTAAACATGATAGGTCATGGTAACCTAGTCAGTGTGGCTTGTTTGTGTGATGGTTGAACCATAGGGGTCGTGTTCCCGATGTTGTTTGTTCTTGATAGATAAAGGAGTTGGTGTTAAGACGTAGAGTTCTTTGCAATGATCAGTTGAGGATCATTGACCGTTGTGTGCATGTGGTTGTGTCTCTAGCTCTTAGCAGAGCTGAGATTTTATCAGAACAATGCGGCTATGATATGTGTATGGTGGGTTTCTGGTAGACTTTTGTGAGTCTCGCTTGGGTCCTATTTGGAGCTGTGAGCTGCTCAAAATTCTTAGAGTTCTTGGAGTCGAGGAGTGGTTGTCGACTGTGGTAAGTGTTGTGCTTCGGCATAACTATTGTTTGTGTGGATGGTAGTCCCGAGACTATGATAAAGTATGAATCAGGATGGATATGATGTTTGGGAAGCCTTGGTTGGCGTGGCCTGTTTGGATCGACGCGACTGCTTGATATGCAACGGAAGGGCCGTTATGAGTTTAGTGAGAAAATTGCTTAGTGTAAGAATTAAGTTTTGGTTGGTGTCTTGGGTTTGAGTATTCTGCTATTGTGGATTCAAGGAATTGATGTATGTGTTCTGCGTTGGAGTTGATGTTGTATGTCAATCGACCTGTTCGCTTTGCTTGATCACGAGGATCATGTTTGAATTGTCAGACGATGGAGATCGTGTCTGATTTGAGGTTGATCTGTAACCTTGGTAATTGTGATCTGATGGCGAGACGTTGAGTTGTATAGTAATGTGCAGTGACGTGCTGTTGCATGAGAGTTATGATTTGGTTGATATAGGTTGTTGGATACCTATGAAATGTTCTGTATACGTGACGTGTTTGGTTGAGTGACTCGCTGGAGTCAGGTGACTCGCTGGAGTTAGGTGACTTTGTGGCTGTGATGCCAGATCAATTTTCGATTGTGAGAAACCTTGTCCCGAACAATGGTGTGCCACCTAATGTTTCTCCTGGGTGAGAATTGTGGTTCGTGATAGAAGTTTGAGTAGGGATGAAGGTTTGAGGGTTTACTGAAATGCATTCTTTGGTATTCCAGGTAAGTTAAGTGAGCTTCTCTTTGGTGAACTTCTCTCTGAAATTGGGTGTTGTGTTGTTGCTCGCGGATCTGTGTCACGACAGCTTCAGTAATGGAGATGTTGACATCTGTAGGGTGATGACGTGGTATCAAAGTCGGTGGTCATCTGGTGATCGTCAGGACTTGAGTAAAATTTGTGTGCGGAGCCTGTGACTTCACGTGATCGATGTCGGAGTAGACGTCGTGTGTTTGGACTTGTGGAGATAGTCCTTGGTGGGTATTGTGAGGTGTGATTGAGCTAGTATGTGGCAATGAGGACGAGGGTGAAGTCTCTGTGTTCGAGCATAGAGCATCTTTGAGATCGGGTACCATGATGAATTGGTCTCTTGCTTTGTGTTTGTTACTAGAGTAGTTGTGTTGGCGAGAGTTCTGTGTTGGGGTTTGGTAGCGTGAGTTGGATTTTGAACTGATGTTTTATGGATGTTTCCTGGATGACAGTGATGTTAGTGAAACTTTCACGTGTGAACAGTCTGTTTGGAGATTGATTCCTTAAGGATGTGTATTCTTGGTATCAGTTATGTGACAATTTCAGTTGTGGGGTTTCAGTTGTTAAGGCATGTCTCCTGTTGTACAGCGTTGCCAGGGCATTTCTGCTGTTATACAGTGTTGTTGAGTTTGCATCATAGGTTGCTGATGATTGATGGGCCGTGTTTGGCTTGCGAAGTAGTGATGAATTTTGAGGACGAAATTCCTTTAAGGGGGGAAGAGTTGTGAGACCCTAACCCAGTTTATTTTGAGAATAATTTAAGTGTTGACGGAGTTTGAGTTAATCTTTGATCTCGGTATGTTGGGGTTTTGTTTCTTCGGAATAAAACATGTGCGTATGAGTTTTACGCTTATTTAGGGTTCGAAAGAGGTTTGTTTGGCAAGTGTTTTAGCTATAAAACCTGTTCTGTAGCAGAAAACAGTTTGAGAAAATTCCAAAGAGGATTTCAGTCAACTGAAGGGGTGAGTTCAGTCGACTGAGTGGGGTTTTTGGTTGTTCAGTTGACTGACCAAGAGGGTCCAATCGACTGGACTTGAGGCGGTGAGATATTTTAACTTTTCGTAAGGTTTTTCGGTCTACTGGATTGGGGGTTCAGTCTACTGACCTGTGATATTTTGGGCTTAGCTTATAAATATCAGTGTTTGGAGATATTTTGAGATATTTTGGGATATTTTCATCTCAGATCTGGTTTTCTCTCTGCCTTCTCTCTAGATTTTGATGGTCCCGGGGATCGATTTTCAGCGTTCAGACTACGAATTCTTGGTGTTGGTGCTGGGGGCTTTGCATATGTCTAGACAGAATTCCGTTTCATCGAGGTTTGGATTTCGAGGCGTCGGGTTTTGACCCAACGAGATAGGATTCTAGACCCTACTGTATAAGAGTGTTGTATGTAATTATATGTATTTTTACCAGGTAGAAAATACATGAAATATCATATATATGTTTAAACCTTGGTTTTTTGAGTAAAAAACATGTTTTTTGCTTTTCTTGGTTTATTACATCGTATGACACGTGGTTTTATGGTTTTAAAAGAGTGTTCTTGAAACGGTGAAAAATTATGATTTTTGGATGGAAATCTCAACATTTTATGTTTTGGAGGTTTGGAGCTCGCCATTGGGGTTGTGTGTCAGGTTTTGAAACTTTTTGTTGAAAACGGAGAAAAATATTTTCAAAATATTTTGTTTGATTTTCATGTTGATGGATGGATCTAATTACATGTATAATGTATTTTATGGAAATGTTTTTCGTAGTTGAGCTACGGTTCTATTTTTAAAAGATTATGTAAATGTACCGAGATGACGTGTATTTGGCACGAGTTGCCCTCGGTGTAAGTTCAAAAACGTACGCACCGTAGGTACTCAGGTCCTTCGAGTTAGTCCACGTAAATTGAGACGGTTGGGTGCTTAGTTCCCTCGGGTTGTCGCCCATTAAATTAAGTGATTCGTTATGGTGCTCTGTATAGAACTTGTCATTACCTAGCAGGTCTTGAGTGATGTTGGAACTAGGTAATGGGCAGGAGTCTATAGTTGTTACCTCTGTCCCCTTGTGATGGAGTCGGTACATAGGATCATATTCTTCTTTTTCACGATGGTACATTCCGTGAGGGAACAATGTTTTCATTACTATTTTCTTTCAATTGAAAAAATGTTGTTTTGCATTGTTTAAATGCTTGGTTGTGAAGGGAAAACTATTTTGGGAGTCAGATGGGAAACTTGGGGTTTTATGATGTAAAACCTATTGGCTCTGTGGTTGAGTTAGCTGCCACTATATGATATGCATGGTTTTGAGGACAAAAATGTGAGTTTTATGAAATAAAATCATTTTGAGACTCGTGGTGGTCTGATGGATGGAAAACTGTTTTGGGTTCCGTGGTCGAGTTCGCTCCCACTATATATTGCATATTTCCTGCTTTTCAGCTTTATTGTCTGTTTCTATTGGGCTTCGGCTCATGGTATGGGATTTTGCTGTAAAACCTTTTTCAAGTAAGCGTGGTCCTGTCGGTTAACCCGGTGGTGCCCGGAGGTGGCTGATGACAAGACGTCTATTTTATCTTGATAGATAGTTTATACATGTTGTATATGTTTCATGTTTATTCACAACATGTTGTAATTCGTATACTATTCTTATGGATGTATGCATGTTTTAATGCTTTTGAGAGAATCTTGGGTTGATTGTTGTTTTCCATAGTTTCATACTACGTTTTTCGTTGTTGGGATCAATGATTTACAAACGGGATTTTCAAATGGTTTTTGCTTCACATAAACCTTTGTGCTTTGAGGTAAATTTTGGAACGGCCTAAGCTTATTTCAAAACGAAAAGATTTTCTTATTCAAAACACGTATTTTGTTTTTAAAGGCTTAGCTTGTGATGTTATCACTGTAGTCTTTTGGCTACTCTTTTAAATCAATAAATCCTCGGTAGTCCATTTTTACAAAAGTTTTAACCTTGTTTGGTCTTCTAGTTTTTAAATCCCTTTTGTTTGGGCAGTTTGCTAATTGTTCTATGGCTTTTCGCGTGACCCGGAGTTTGGGGTGTGACAAAAAGCTTATAAGATGATTTACTACTGAAGTGTTTGTTGAAAGGCAAAACAATGATGGTCATGGCAGAGGTGCAGGAGGGGATTTGTGGAGTTCATCAGGCTGAAAAAAGATGGGATGGTTGCCAAGGAGGTACGAATATTACTGGCCTACTATATTGGGAGACTATATTAGATACGTAAAAGGTTGTCAAGCTTGCCAAGCACATGGACCTGTCTAGCACGTACCAGCACAATCCCTAAATGCAGTGGTTAAACCCTAGCCTTTTAGAGGATGGACTATGGATTTAATAAGGAAGATCTTTCCCCTTTCTTCAAAGGGACATTGTTATATAATAGTAGCCACGAATTATTTCACAAAATGGGCGAAAGTAATTCCTATGAAGGCAGTGGAGCAAAATGATGTGATAAAGATGATAAAGGAGAATATCATTCACAGATTCAGCCTATCCCAACGTATTGTGGCATATCGAGGGACGATATTTTTTAGAGGACAAGTTTAGGCCTTTGCTGAGGAATACGGTATTACTCTTATTCATTCATCACCTTATTATATACAAAGTAATGGTTAAGTTGAGTCAACAAATAAAATCTTGAAAAAGCATAGTTGAGAGGATGGTGGAGGACAAGAAAAGGATATAGCATGAGACATTATCTGAGGCACTGTGGGCATATAGGAATTTTAAGAGAACAGCTACAGGGGAAACTCCTTTTGCCCTGACTTATGGACATGAGGTAGTTTCATCCATAGAAGTTACAGTTAAATATCTTAGAGTAGCAATTCAGAACAATTTAATTCCTTTAGAATATTCACAAGCAATGCACATGGAGTAAGAGGATTTAGATGAAGTAAGAATAGCTTCCTTGGATAGATTGGTTGTACAGAAGAACCAACTGGCCTGAATATATAATAAGAGAGTCAAGCACAAAGTCTTCATATAACAGGAATTAGTATGGAAGGCCATATTGCCTTATGGGCAAAAGGATCCTAAATACGGTACGTGGTACCTATCTTAGGAAGGACCATTTAGAGTCATCAAGGTTTAACCAAAAGGATTATACATACTTAAAGATTTAGCTGGAGAAATTCACAAACATCTTATTAATTGTAAGTATTTAAAGAAATATATTCCATTAGTTTGGGAAACATCAAATCATCAAAATTAAAAGCATGTCAAAAGTGGGGATTCAATAGAAATCAAGGGATAAGATTCTTTAGATGAACTGGAGGCGGTCCCAGTTCTGTTTAATATTCTCAATTTCATGTTTGGCCACCATCACCGTGTCACTAGAAAATGAAATAAGGTCAGCCTCCACCAAATATTATTTTGCCATCAACTCCTGGAAAGAAGAGAATAGTGTGGCAGCTTGAGTTTTCAACACCGGGAGGTCCTCCTCAATTGCTGATAGTTCTTTCTAAAGAGAGCTGAGAAGGTCCAAGATTTTCTTCATCATCCGAATATCTTGGTCTCCTTCATCCTTCAGCTGCTGGTAGTGGCAAAATGATGAAGTAAGTTCTTGCTTCAAGCTTTCGAAACTTGAAACCTTAGTCTCATAATCTGTCTTCTTTTTCAAAGAAGAATTATAGGCCTTTTCCAAGACAGGAAGATCCTGGTTGAAAACTTGGAGAGCTAGGAGGTTAGCATCAGGAGTAAGAGAGGAGACAAATAGTACACTGACGACATTCTTGAAAAGGTTGAGATGCCCTTGATGAAGAATATCAGGGAGAGAGAGGTTCTGCATTGCCTTTAAATCAGAATTGGCTTTTTCAATCTCATTAGTAGAGGAAATTCTTGGAGCTTGAGAAGCCACATCCGAAGAGCTCTCTGAAACTAGGGGATTGAACTTAGCAGTAAGTTGGGCAAAAAAGGGTTATATGTCAACTGGAAATAGGAAGTCCATCCCTATAGAGCCAAATTGTCCTTTGGGGGTAGGGTCAATCTCTCCAGCAGTAGAAATTCCCTACATAAATCGAAGAAGACAATAAGTGTTTGAACTAGAAGTAAACAAAAAGGCTAATGTTGCATTTTGGTACCTTGTTAATATAATGAGGAGAGTCCGAATGATCCTTTTTCGGGGGAGGAGGAGAGGATGCTTCTGGTTCAGAAGTGCCATTTGAGTCAGATTGACGTTCTTTGTAGAAGGAGAGACTGCAGTTGGCAGTGACTTTGACACGCTTCTTGGGAGTTGGGGCACTGACAGGAGTATCGGTTTCAAATTTTTCTTCCTTTTTCTCCGAATCCTCTTGGAAGAGTCGAGGTGGAGAAAGCATGGTAGAAATAAGAATGGTTGGAATGGGCTCGGATAAGGAAGGAACATCTTTCTGTGAATAGAAGACAAGGAGTAAGGTAAAATGATGTCAATTTGAGTGATAAATTGATAAATGATTTCTTACCTTTTTAGAGGCCTGAGACCGATAGTCACCTTTAGTGTGCTTTCGGAAAGAGAAGACAGGTCCTCGAAAGTAAAAGGAAATTGTGGCCAGAAAGGATGGAAAGAAAATGAAAGGAAAAGTGCAAGGAGCTACCTTAATGAGGATTTGATCATCAGGATCTGTGTCGTTCTCAGAAATTTCAATAGGAGAAGAAATCTTTTGTTGAGGCACACCAGAAAAGGACAAGATCAGTATGAAAGGAAGTATAAACAAAGTAAAGGAAGCAAGCAAAAGGCTGACCTACTCCTTCCACAGGGATGAAGCGGATCATCCCTTGGCGTATGGCATCTCTGGTTTCCTAAAGACGTGGATTTACTTCGGCAATGGTTACTTGCTTGGCTTGAGGTAGCCAATCATATACCCTCAGTGTTCTAAATAGATCAACAAAAACTGCATCTAAAGGAGGATCTGGATGGATTGATTTGCCAAAGGGTTTTAAGAAGGTTTCTAAAGGAGGGACGTTCTTCACCAGAGTTTGTCAGGCTTTCATAAAGGCAAGGCTACCTTTCTCCTTTCGATAAGTTTCTATTTTGGCTATTCGTTCTTCCCTATCTTTATCCATTCCCTTGGGGTCGGTGGGGTTTCACTTACACTTAATGAACTCTTCGAAACGAAGAATGGAAGAAATGTTATCAGAGAAGGATAGGGCCTTACCTTGAGACTTGGTCGGTTTTGGTGCTTTCTTTTCCTTTTTCAAGGCCAAAGCATCACAAAGGATTTGCTGGTATGGGAAAATTTTAAACAAAACACTCTTGGAAAATTTTTGAAACTAATTTTGAATGAAGTATTGCCACCTTGGGTCGAAATCTAGAGAGGAGTTAGGAAATTCATCGAAAGCTTGCAATTGGAAAGACTTCTTGAGATAAGGGAAAACTCTGCTCTCGGTCTTGATTTCATTTAAGTCAAGAATGGGTCTTCTAGTGAAGGAATCATTCTCAGACTCAAAAGGAGGAAGGGGTACTAATTGGGTCAGGCCAAACTGGCGTGCCATCTGTGCTGCATTATAGAATTCAACCCCGCATTTATTGTCGTTGGAAGTGAAACAAAGACCGTAGGGAAAATCCTGCGAGATCAAAAAACTGGTCCAAACCTCCCTTTATTCTTGGTTGGTATTATCAAGTTTGGAAGTAGGGGTGCACAACTATGAAGGACCCACAGACCGAAGAAAGGGAAGCCATTGACGATATCCAAGGGTAATCAAACCCTCATAGAAGAAGGTGAAACAGTCATCAAAAGAGTAAGGTTTTGGTTTAATAGGAAGGAGAGTCAAACCTTTAAGAGGCTGTTCAAAAGGGAAGTCAAGGCAGAATTGAGGAAAGTAGCACCAAAGCCACATTTGCAATAGCCAGAGTAGTCTAGAGTCAATATTAAACTAGCTGTCAACCATTTCTTTCATGCCTCTATAAAGGTGAGCAAGAACAAGAGGGCCCAATGCAATTTTTTTGGCTTGAGGCGAGGGCTTTGAGCAACTCGGTAAAATCTTTGGTTATTTTTAGAGAAGGGACGCAAAGCATAAACTTGTTCAACCAATAAATAGGAAAGGCTATATGTTCGACATCAGTAACAAGGCTGGAAGGTTTTCCTTGGTTCACTACAAGAAATTGGCCGTATGACATGTCTTTTGAGGCAGGATAAGTGAAAGAAAGATTTAGATAGGAGATTAAAGCATTTGCTTCCTCACTGCAATGAGGCTGTAGACCAGAAGTAAAGGCCAAAACTTAAAGGGTAGGAGACATAAAGCCAACAGAGAAAGAGTTGGTAGAAGGGGACCAGAACTGTAGAGTAGCAAAAATCAAAAACTTGTCTACCTAGAATGGTACACGGCTAAGGAGGATAGCGTTATAGATACCTATTTCTTTTCACATTTTGCCCTTAGATCGAAAGAGATGTCCAACCCATTGGTAATAATCGTTGCGAGGGGTATGCCAAAGCTTAATGGGAGTCCCCTTATGGTACCTCTCCTAGGGAGGCATAGACAGGGCAAGGGATAGTTGACCTTCATTGCATGGGTAGAAAGGAGAAAGAACACCAGGGCATTGCTCCTTGAATGCTGGTTCTTGTCCGAATTGCTTGGTGGAAGCAATGAGACCCGACTTCTAGGAAATTAGGGTTTTAGAGTGGATTGGAGGTTTTTGTTGTGCGACAAGGTCTTTCACCTGTTTGGCGGCACTATTAGGGTCTCTAGTAGGAGTATTGGCGTGTTTCGTAGCTATGAACAAGAGGAAAAAGGAAGCGAAGAGATTAACAGAGGAGAGATTGATAGAGAAGAAGAAGGTGGCATTGTGGAAAGAGAAGGCTCGAGAGAGTAATAAAAAGAGGAATGAGATCAGGAGGTAAGGAATAATTGCGGGAACAGAAGGAATATTTAAAGACTCCTCGGGAACCTCAAATGACTCTTTGAAGGGGGAAATGTTGGGGCCATATGTGTAAACATATAAAAGTTAACCGATTTCGTAGGAAATAGGGGGCTGATTATTTAATGATGATCAGGTGGGATATTATCCAACGGAAGAAAAGTGTAAATTTGAAAAAGAACATGTGTCATCATGGGGGCAAATCAAGAGGAAATCAATTTTTGAAGTAAATCATGAGAATCATCAGGGAAATGGTTTGTGGGAAGAACAGGTAGCGATTAACAAAGAAGTAAAATAGATCAGTTGCAAATTAAAAGGAGTAGAGGACATGTGCCAACCAAAGACGAAGTCAAAGTGAGCTATTAGCTGTTGGAGAAAAGAAGGCACTAAACAGGACGTGCATTTATGAAGATGATTATAAAAGCAGAAATCGACCAATGAAAGAGACACATCCAACATAGCAAAAGCCCCGAGCATGTTTTATTTCCTTATCTTGTATTTGCAAATCTTTTCTAATTCCAAAGTCCAAATTCGTTAGTTCGTCCTCATTTTAGTTTCCGATAGCTAGATTAGATTCAATTCCTATTCTCAGTAGGCATAGTTTTAGTCATAATCCTTGTTTCAGTTCGTACTTCATTCAATACAAAGTCATCTCAAATTCAGTTTCAGTTTAAATTTCATTTATTTTAATCTAAAGACACTTGGAAATTGTTGAAATCCTATTCATTGAGGCAAAAAAAAATAGAACCAGTAGCTTTTCACTTTGAGCTACACACAATTCATATTGGTTCAAAGTCAGTTTGGCACAATTTTGAATACAATTGGACGCATTCATCCTGGCACGCCTACGCTACATCATCAAGGTCCTGAATATAATTCAGCTCGAACGACAACAATGATTAAAACTAAAAATATAAAAATAAGAACTAGAGAAGAACAAAGAAATAATTATATTATTTTTATAATTTAATGTTGTTATATTTTCAATAAAATTATTTATGTACTTACATATATAAATGTGTTTATTTTATGTAATTAGGGGCAGAACAGCAAAATAGAGAACTTAAATATTATACCCACCCTACATGTTATTAGAGGTAGCTAAAAAGGCGCACACGGAAGATACCAGGACAAAATGGGCTAGGAGAAAATACATCCACAGTTTTTAGAGTTGGCATTTGTGTTTCGTGTAAGGGCTATATATGCTTTTTTTCAGTTGATGGTTCAATTCAACAAGGAAGGCCCATGATTTTGAAGTGAAATTAATGTCATCTGATGATATAGTTTTTAATTTTTTTTAATTTTTTAGGGTGTTCAAATCAGTTTACGCGTACCTTAATTAATTCCGAGAAGACTAATTCCACTGTTCACTTGCGATGGCCCAATTAAAGCCAAAACTTTACCTTGTATGAACTGGGCTCCCAAGAGTTGATTGCCATCTACAAAATTTTGAACAATAAACCTTAGAGAAAGTAAAACTAGCCCCAAATTTCAAGCTTTGACCACTAGATTAACCCCTTTGAGTTCATCACATCCATACTACATATTATAGCAAAACATTCTCTTTTCTTTTTTTTCCAAAGTCTCAATCATTTTTTCTTAGATTTTTAGCTTTTAATATTTAAAAAATATTAAGATAACATTACGTGATTAGTCCAAACTTAAATTTTATTTAATTAAAATTAACTAATCCAAATTGAATTGATTACCAAATTACCATCGAACTGATTTGGGAAGGAACCCTATTACAACAGTAATTTTCAGTGATTTGGGAAGAAAATCCATTACACCACCATCACTGATTTGGGAAGGAAACCCATTACAGTAGCAATGTTTAGAGTTTAAAAACTTGAAATTGAATCCTACTAAATCCATTAAAGCAGTAACCACAATGAAGATTAGTTTTTTTTTTAATCAGTTTGTTTTGGAAAATTGAATCATGGTTGGGAATGGAAACCCATTAAATTCATTAACCCTATCACACCCCAAACTCGTGACAATAGAAACCCACATGATAGATAGGAAAAGGACCCGAGTTTAAGAAACTCAAACCAAAGGAATACGCAGAAAAGTTACATCGTTGAAAAGAACCAAGGCCTTCAATTTTTTTCATGCCAAAAATAAGGTTAAAAGTAGGTAATTTCACTTGTAAACAACTTCCAAAATATGCCAATTTATACCCTAAAGGATGCCCAATGAACAACAATCACAACTATTTTTAAACCAAAATTTGGAGAAAATTCACACAGTAGGGGTTCGCTCGAGTGGGCCTTCCACCACTCGAGCAGTGAACTGGCAATGTGCTTTTTACCTAAAATCCTGAAAAATTTTGCTAGGTGTTGAAAGAACACTTGATTTTTCACAAATTTGATCATGCTTACAAAAAGGCCTGAAATTGAACTTGAACATATATGTAGTTAAGAAATAGCTCCATTCAACCGAAAAACTCAAAAAAAAAAAAAAAACCAACATTCGAAGGCAAAGAAATTTAACCCAAAATACGAGCCAAATGCCCTCACATGTATAGAAGACATGAATTCATGGCCCTAGTGCTTTACAGCATGGGTCACTCCAACCCAAAATACATACATCCAAGGTATCTGAAAAGAATTACATTTGTAACTTCAATTCTTAAAAGATACTATAAAGTAACATGTAATTCTATCAAATTACACAAAAAGGATCTCCAAGATTATACTTCTCATTCCATGGCTTTCTTTCTATTATCACTTGAAATATGTTTAAACAATATGAGCTGAGATTCGTAGGAAATAGACTATAAATGAACATATGCATGATATGCGAGGATAGTTATGCGATGTACCAAGTAGGTTCGTTCAAAAACTAAAGCATTTTTCAATAAATTTCCCTTTTCACTTAATTAGTTTTCTTCCTATCAAACCAACTCCGTTTTCATAGAATATCTAACTCATAGCTTAAATTGCTACTGTCGACTCCCGCTCGAGTTGGCCATTGGCCGCTCGAGTGGCCAATACTGGGCCAAGACTTTGATATATATATATATGGTCTAAAATTTTTCTTTTCCAAACATCTCAAACTCACCCAAACAACCCATAACGATTATTCTCATACATTATCAAGCATTCAAGTATCATCAACAAACATTTACCATGGTTCAATTTTAGTTCTTCCATAAAAGTAAATTCCTTAACCAATTTCCACTAGGAGTGTCATCCCAAGGTTCAATTAATCTGTGATTTGGGAAGGAAACTCATTACAACACCATCAAATTGCAAGATTAATTTAGAAGATCAAGTTTTTTGAAGATAAGAAAATATCTTTTCCAAATCTTGAGAATAATCTATGGATATTTTTGAAATTTTAATTTGAAAGATAAAGTTAGAAGATCAATTTTTTTTTAATCAATTTCCAAACCGAAAGAATAATCTGTGTATATTTTCAAAATTGGGAATAGAAACCCACTAAACCCATTATCCTCTTTCTATGCAAAGCGCACACAAACATAAAAAGAAACTAAACGAAGTAAGAGATTGAGAGAGAGCATAGAAGACTGTGCGCGTGGCAAACTGGAGGCTTGTTCGGCACAATTAGGTCCAGGTAAACTGGCCCAATACTAATGACCCTGAATAAAATATGGGCTAGACTCCTCACCGCTGAACTTACTGAAAGCTTCTTGCTCCGCCGCCGAACTCCTGCAAGGTAGAGAACGCCGTTAGTGCCCTCCGGTCTGGTTTGACCGGGAGGCACTCCGACGCTCAAGTTAGATATCTCTCAGGGAGGTTTCTAGGCAAGAGCTGGGTTAAGAGTTGTGTACCTGTGGTTGTGAGAGTGCCTTCCTTTACATAGGAGTCGAAACCTTATGAGGCTGGATCCTCTTAGTATTCTGCCTCTTGATTCTTTAAAGATCATTTCCTATCTTGTAGATCTTACTCTGATTTGTTTCCATCTGTATATCCGATCAGTTCGTATATAGGATGGAAACTTATCTTTCTATTACGAGGCCGTCATGAGCTTCATTGGTCCGAGCTACCCCTTTCTGGGGTGGGACGAACTTGCATGGCCCGAACAACTGATCATCCGGACTACATTGAATACTGGAGCATTCCATTTTTGGGCTGGCCTTCCTCTTGGGAATTTGGTCCCATAGCATTTATCCGCCCCCAATTGCCCCCAGCTCTGGTTCTTGCTCGGCCGATCTGCCTGATGAGGTCCAGAGCTTAAATCTATGTTCGGTGGTTAGTCCTCGGTATGGTGTATGTTTGGCTGTACTGCTCGAGATACGTGATGGGTGTTGGAGTCCCTAAGGGTTCCCTGTTGTCCAGAAGGATTTGTTCGGTTCTTTGGGCGATGGTTAGGCTACCTAGACCGCTTGGGCTCCTCTCATAACTGATGACGGCCGGCCTCGAGCCTTGTGTTGCTGACGTGGCATGTCTTGAGTAGTGCGTAGAGGCGATGTCAGACGTCAAATCATTAATGATTTGCGTCGTTTCGAACGAATGGCGCATTAACTGCGCCTGTCGTTTCAAACGATGGGTATAAAAGCCTGGGATGCTACCATTTCCTTGTTTTTACCATTTCGAGCCTTTCCTGCGATACAACTTCTGCGATTTTCGACGAGCTCAAGCCCATATTCCGGCGATAACTCGAAGTTTCTGCAGTCATTTTTAAGGTAAAGCTTCGCTTTTTGTTGTCTTTTTCTCGCCTTGAGGCATGTTTGCTCACTTTTTTCATAAGCTTCTTCTTTTAACTTTTTGTTTTTCTTTTCTTCCCAATGGGCAAACTCCGAAAGATGGTATCGATGCCGGTGGCCATGCCCAAGTTTCGGCGTCGATACAACATCCCAGATGACGTTGGAATTACTTTGGCTAATCCAGATGACTCTCATGGAGGGAATTGGGAAAAGCTTCCCCTCCCACTGGTTGCCATAGTGGAAGGGGGAGTTCGATTTCCCATTCACCCTCTCCTTCGTAGAGTTCTTCGGCACTACCGAGTAAGTTCGATGCAGGTCTCGTCCAATGTCTTTAGAGTGGTTATGGGTGTTATGGAATTGAACCGTATCTTGGGTACCAACCTTGGTATCTGGGATATCGTTTATTGCTACAACATGGTAAAACACTCGTCTGGGTCATATTACCTCAAAGCCAAAAGGGGCTGCCGAGATGTTGGTCATTGAACTTTCAAACTCTGGCAAGGATGTCGATGATAACTTCTTGTATATAACGGGGAACTTTGAGTTCGACCCTGGGGAAGAGCAAGATATTTTCACAATCCCACGGAAGGACGGATCCGGGCCTGGTAGGTCCCCCCAATACCTATTCGATGTTATTCTCCATTAAGTACTTTGTTTACTTTTATGTTTCTTGAGCTCTGATATCTTTCTTGTTCGGTTGCAGGTGCTATTGCGAACAATCCATCCCGCGGACCTCTTACCAGTGTGCACTTGGAAGACTTGAAGAAGGTTTAGGCTTACGATGGCCTACCCGAGCAGAGAAGACTAGGCCGAGCAGCCCACATTCTGTTAAAATATATATCGACTTATCGAAGCTTCATCCGGCCGAACACATCAGGTGTTCAGGCAATTGCACCAGCATCGGCGCTCGTAGAAGTTCCAGAAGCCATTGTACTTCCCTTCACTCGAGCAGAGAGACAGGTAACTGTTGTCCAGCCCTCCTTCGTTGCTGACGAGCCAGGTCCCTCATCACCTGGCTATACGATTTCCATTTCTTCTTCTTCACTTCACTCGTTAGAACTCACACACATTGAGAAGATGGCAAAGAGAAAAGCTCCCACCACCAATCTTTCGTCTCTCCTCACACTTGGTGGCCCCAAGAAGAGGAATGTCACCACCACAGCTGCTAATCCAGGGGAAGTACACCGATCACCTGCAGTAGAACTCACCGCCGAACTGATGACGCCGACCTCAACGGAGACTATTGCAGCTCCAGCTCCAAAGAGGTTAAAGAATGTGGGGGAAGCCACTAGGAAAGACAGAAAGAGAGAAAGAAATAGAGAAAGAGAAGGCGAGGGGCAAAGGAAAATAGGTGGTGGAGACCGAAGAGGGCCCTGAGCCATGGACCCCAAAGCTCACAAAGGGGGACCGCCTCATAACGGTTGAAGACAAGGCGGCATCCCCGCCGGACACCTCCTTTGGGATGAGTAAGGCCCTTCTTCTTCCTTCCAATATGAAAGAGGTTCGCAAGTTTCCTCATGAGAAACTTGTGAAATCAACAGTTCGGCATTCCATCCAGGTATTTTCCTTACTTTAGCTTTCATGCTTTCCTCTTACTGCTTTCTTCCACTAACATCCTTCTCCTTGGCAGAGCCTTTAACGTCTGATGGTGATGGTGGAGTGCGCTAAGGTGCAGGAAGCCGAGCTGACGAAGCTTTGCCAGGCCAACTCCAAATACCTTCAACAGATTGGGAAGCTAGAAGGAAGTCTTCAGGAGAAGACAAAGATCGTCGATACTGCTCGGGCAAGGATCTGTGAGCTCGAAGTACAAGAAACCACCTTAAAGAGGCATCTGAAGGAGAAGGAGGAGTCACTGGTCAATACCATGGCCCTTCTAGGTAAAACAGAAGCTGAGCTGGACATGACGAAGGAAGAGGCCTCCAAAGCTTACGCAGCCGGGGTTGCTGAGGCCACCGAGGACTACAAGGCTCAGATCGAAGGACTTTAAGATATTATCTTTGGCTTTGCTTAGGAGGCCACCCTCAAAGCCACCGGGGTCGAGGAATCCTCCTCCTTATACAAGGAAGTCCCTCTACCAAGCAAACATGCAGTAGGCGAAGGGGGAGAAGAAGTCTGGGAAGCAGAGGCCAGTACTACTGAAGCTGCCATTCAAGAAAACGTCGAGGCAGAGGTAGATGCGCCTAGGGTCACCGAGGAAGTGGGAACCCTGGTGGAGACCACCGGAGACTTTTTGGCCGCCCCTTGAAGGCTTTATCTTCTTTTTCCCTTTATCTATTTTTGTACTGCCCTTAAGGGCTTTTTCTTGTAGCTTCGAGGGTTTTATCCCCTTTTCTATCAATAAAAAGAACTTTTTGATTCTGTCTGTCTTTATACTTGCTTTGTCTCTAATAGACTTCCATACTGAGAGCCCACATAGCTCGAACATAGTTCCAAACTTAGCTTTTTAAGCTTAATTATCCTAAGTGTGGGATCATCATCCACACCGTGGGATAACTCAGTCCGGATAGACAAAGAAACTTAGTTTTTTTAGGTTTAATCATCCTAAGTATGGGATCAACTTCCATACAAAGGGCTAAGTTAGTTCGGATAATCTTTGAACTTAACCTTTTTAGGAACATTCATCCTAAGTATGGGATCACCATCCATATTAAGGGCCAATTCAGTTCGGATGATCATCGAACTTAGCTTTTTTAGGCTTAACCACCCTAAGTACGGGATTATCATCCATACTAAGGGTTACATTAGTTCGGATAAACTTCGAACTTAGCCTTTTTAGGCACATTCATCCTAAGTATGGAATTATCATCCATACTAAGGGCTAATTCAGTTCGGATGGTCATCGAACTTAGCCTTTTTAGGCTTAACCACCCTAAGTATGGGATTATCATTGATACTAAGGGTTACATTAGTTCGGATTAACTTCGAACTCAGCCTTTTTAGGCACATTCATCCTAAGTATGGGATTATCATCCATACTAAGGGCTATATTAGTTCAGATAAACTTCGAACTTAGCCTTTTTAGGCACATTCATCCAATGTATGGGATTATCATCCATACTAAGGGCTATATTAGTTCGGATAAATATCGAACTTGGCCTTTTTAGGCACATTCATCCTAAGTATGGGATCAACGTCTATACTACGGGCCAAATTAGTTCGGATGAACTTCGAACTTCAGCTGCTGAAGACATTTACTGTACTCAGGGTGTACCCCCCAAGTTTTTGTTAGTGAAATTTATGTGATAAAAACTTCGAAAGTGAAATATAAAAGGAGAAACTTATGCCGAACAAATGGAATTTTATTGGAATTGAGAAACTACAACGATCTTGCAAAATCAAAAATAAAATTTTCGGAGGTTATTTGCATTCCATGGCCTAGGAATAGCTTTTCCACTTAAGTCCTCTAGGTGGTATGCTCCAGTGCCACCCTTGGAGGTAACCTTGTACGGGCCTTCCCAGTTCGAGCCCAACTTTCCCTGGATAGGGTCCTTCATATGACCGAGCACCTTCCTGAGTACCAAGTCTCCCACGCCGAACTCACGGTGCTTCACCCTTTTGTTGTATCCACTGGCCAAAGTTTGCTGGTAGGCTACCAATTTAATGGTGGTCGTAGTTCTCTTCTCTTCGGCTATGTCCAGGTTCAAAGCCAGTGTTCTCATATTAGCTTCAGGAGTACTAACATCTGTTCAGATTGTAGGTAATCCGACCTCCAATGGTATGACTGCCTCTACCCCATAAGCTAGGAAAAAGGGGGTTTCACCTGTAGATCTCCTTGGAGTAGTTCGGTAAGTCCATATAACTGAGGGTAGTTCTTCAACCTATCTCCCCTTAGCAGCATCCAACCTTTTCTTTAGTCCATCAATGATGGTCTTGTTTGTGGCTTCAGCCTGTCCATTACTCTATGGGTATGCTAGGCTAGAGAAGTAATTCTTGATCCCCAGTCCCAAACAAACATTCTTGAATAGTGAGCTATCGAACTGAGTACCGTTGTCAGAAATGATTTCCTGGGCGATGCCGAACCGAGTAATGATGTTCTTCCAGGTGAACTTCCTTACATCAACGTCCCTGATATTTGCCAAGGGCTCAGCCTCCACCCACTTGGTAAAGTAGTCCATGGCTACGAGGAGGTATTTCCTGTTACCGGTGGCCCTTGGGAAGGGGCCCACAATATCATAACCCCATTGAGCGAAGGGCTTTGGGCTGGTGAGAGGAGAAAGATCTTCGGTTGGGACGTGTATGTTGGGGCTGAACCTCTGGCACTTTTCACACTTCTGGACATACTGCTCTACATCCCTTTGCATGTAGGGCCACCAGTAGCCCTGAGAAATTGCTCGATGAGCTAATGTCCGCCCTCTAGTATGGCTGCCACAAATCCCTTCATGTATTTCGAATAGGAGGTCTTGGACTTTGTTCGGATGCACACAGAAGAGGTAGGGCCCGGTGAAGGATTTATTCTATAGATCTCCCGTGCTGGACACCCAGAACCTGGTTGTCTTCTTCCTTATAACCCGAGCTTCATTCTGATCGGCTGGTAGCTCACCTTTTACCAAGTAGTTCTTTAGGGGATCCATCTAGCTGGGACCCAGTTCTGAACAATAGATTTGTTCCTCTTCGTTAATGACTATGCTCGGTTGCTGGAGGACTTCTATTGAAATCACCCACTTTTTCTCAGAGCTAACAGCAGATGCTAAGCATGCCAGAGAGTCAACATTGCTGTTTTCCTTGGATGAAAGCTGGATAATTTCATAGGTTGGGATGTCCTTTGCTAGTTGTTGGGCCAGCCGAACATATGCATGCATTCTCTCATCCCTCGCCGTGTACTCTCCCTTTAACTGATTCACGACCAACTGGGAATCACAAAATATCTTTACTCTCTGGGCTTTCAGTTCTTTGACATCTCAGAGTCCGGCTAGGAGGGCTTCATATTCGGCTTCATTGTTGGTGGCCTGGAAGTCCAGCCGAACAGCCTTCTCCATGAGGATTCCATCAGGGCTATACAGTACTATCCTTGCTCCAGCCCCTTTGTTGCATGAAGAGCTGTCCACGTAGAGCCTCCAAGTGTCCTCTGAATCTGCATTTTCTAGTGTGGTTGGCTTAGTGGCCTACCCCCCAGTGTCCACCGAACACTCCTCATTGCTGAATTCGGCTATAAAGTCGCCCAAGACTTGGCCTTTTATTGCCGTCCTTGGACAAAAGGTGATGTCATGCTCCCCCAGTTCCACGGCCCATTTTGCAATTCTTCCCAAATAGTCAACTTTTCGAAGTAATGATTGAAGGGGGTATTCGGTGATTACCTTGATCGGATAAGCTCTGAAGTAGTGGATCAGCTTGCGAGACACAATGACGAGTGCCAGGGCCAGCTTCTCCAAGGGCAGATACCTTGTTTCTGAATCGAGGAGCACTTTGCTCACGTAGTAAATTGGCTTTTGAACCTTATCTTCCACTTTCAGGAGCACGGCACTCACTGGTTGTCTTGAAACTGGTAGATATTTGAACAGTGTCTCACCACTGATCGGCACTGTCAATAATGGGGGGAAGAGAGATACTGCTTTAGCTTGGCAAGGGCTCACTCACTTTCTTTGTCCCACCTGAACTGGTTTGCCCTCTTCATTGCTTTGAAGAACGGGTAGCACCGATCAGATGCTCGGCTAATGAATCGATTTACTGCTACTGCCATCCCTGTGAGCTTTTGGACTTCTTTCAGGTTTTATAGACTTCTCAAACTTTGAATGGCCGAAATCTGTTCGAGGTTCACCTCTATCCCCTTGTGAGTTACTAGGAAGCCCAGGAATTTTCCCGAACTAACCCCAAAGGCACACTTAGAGGCGTTAAGCCTTAGCCTATAAGCTTTGAGAATTTTAAACGTTTTTCTCAGATCTTCAAGGTGCTTGTTCAGGTGCTTAGTCTTTACGACCATATCATCTATGTAGACCTCCATGGTTTTGCCGACCAGGTCGCCGAACATCTTCATTACTACCCTTTGATAAGTGGCACCAGCGTTCTTTAGTCCAAATGGCATCACCTTGTAGCAGCAGATTCCTCGAGGAGTAATGAACGCTGTCTTCTTCATGTCTGGGGGGTACATGGCAATCTGATGGTATCCTCTGTATGCATCTAGGAAACTCATCCTTTCATGTCCCACAGTTGAATCAACGAGCTAGTCTATTCGGGGCAGAGAAAAATAGTCTTTAGGGTAGACTTTGTTGAGATCGGTGAAGTCAACACAGACTCGCCACTTCCCGTCCTTCTTCTTGACCCCGACGGTGTTCGCCAACCAGGTTGGGTAGTGGATTTCCTTGATGGCCTCGGCCTCCTTTAGTTTCTGAACTTCCTCAACCACTGCATCTGTATGACGTGGCACCGATTTCCTGGGCTTCTGTACTACTGGTTTCCTCTGGGGATCCACATTCAACCGGTGGCTGATCACTTCGGGGTTTATTCCTGGCATCTCAAATGGTGTCCAAGAAAAGACTTATCTGTTTTCTTTTAAGAATTCCGTCATGTCAGCCTCTTCTTGTTTGGTCATGCTTGTCCCGAGCAAAAAGAATCGATCTGGGTCCTCTGGGGTGATAATAACTTTCTTTAAATCCTCCACCACCTTCTCCTCAACTGTTCAGCTATAACCATAGATTGTTGGGCCACCTTCTACTTCAATAGTCTTCACCTTCGGATACTGTTCTTGGGTCTTCATTATTGCTAGGAAACACTGTCTCGCTATATGTTGATCTCCTGTGATTTCAACCACTTCTCTGCCCATCTGGAACTTCAACGACTTGTGGTAGGTTGAGGGTACTGCTCCCAAGCTATAGATCTATGTCCATCCTACAATAGTATTATAGGTTGAAGATTGATTAACAACAAGAAATTCAGTGTTTATCGTTGTAGGCTCTGCTTTCACCGGTACAGTGATCCTTCCAACTGCCCACACTGGGTCTGTGCCTATGCCAATCAGGGGTGTCATGCATCTTTTGAGCACTGAGTCCTTTAGACCCAGCTTCTGGAACATGTCATAGTACATGATGTCCACCGAACTGCCTTGGTCTACTAGTACTCGCATTACATCATAACTAGCAATGCGCAGTTTTAGTACCAAGGCATCATTGTGTGGCCAGTGTATCCCTTCGAGGTCTTCTTCTGAGAAGCTGATCCCCTTGAACTGGCCTTGGTGGGGGTCTTCCCCAGTCCTTCGACGCTTACCCTCGTCCACCTTCATAATACGTGCAATGGTCCTAGAATGGTGCCGAACAATAAATCGGGTGATCGGCTCAACTGTGCCATGGATCATCTTTACTACGCCGAGCGGAGCATCAACTTGTTCGAGCCTTTAGTCTTCACAGTTTCTCTCTTCCCGAGCAATTTTTTCGGCGTCAATGAACTCGAGCAGGTGCCCAGCCTGTACCAGGTCCTCCAAGTGCTTTTTAAAAGTTCTGCATTCCCCAGTCAAGTGGCCATGATCTCGGTGATAGTAGCACTTCCTCTTCTGATCACGTCTATTCGGATCTCTCTTCAGCTTTGGAGGCCACTGGAAATATGGCTTGTCCTTGATCTGGTCCAAGAGCTTATGCAAGGGCTCTTTGAATACTGTTTGCAAGGCCTGGTAAGCCACTGACTCCTTCTCTTGAGATTGCTTCCTGGACCTCTGGTCCTTTCTGCCTTTATCCTTCTTCTCAGGCTGCTTGACTGAGGCCACACTTTGTTCGGCCTGGCTCATGTCTTCCTCCACCTTTGCATGCTGCTCTATTTTTACCATCAATTCGGACATTGTGGTGACGGCCTTTTTGGTTAGAGACTGTCTCAAACGACTCTGGGGAGGCAACCCAATCTTGAAAGATGCCACTGCAAGTTGCTCACTGCAGTATTCAATCTCATTGTAAGCCTTCCAGTATCGCCGAGCATACTCCCGAATTGTCTCCCCATCATTCTTTCTTAGGGAGAGAAGTGTGTCAAAACTCCTTGGCTTCTTGCTGTTGGTAATGAACCGAGCAGTAAAGGATTTAGCTAATTGTTGCCAATCTGCTATGGAATGTGGTGGCAACTTGTGGAACCAACTGAGGGCTATTTCTCCCAAACTGGATGGGAACATGCGGCAAAGGACTGCATCGTTCCCACTCTAGAGTGCCATCACCTGTCTGTATTGTCGAATATGGCTCATTGGATGTGTCTTTCCATTGTACATCTCAAACTTCAGTGGAGCGAACTTGCGAGGTGGATCAGCGTTTTCAATGACTTTGACTAGTGGTGATACCGAGATCTGTTCAAGGGCTCTCCTTGTCACGTCTTGGGCTGTTCAGCCATCACCATGCTGCATCCTAGAATCCATCCTTCTTTCCAACCATAGCCGTAGGTCTTGGATGGGGTCTAGTTCGGCCCGAGCCACTCTTTCATGGCTTAGTAAAACTGATTCTGTTTTAATAGCGCCAGCTAGCCTAGAGCTTCTCATGCTTACCTCAGTCTCTTTGTACCTCCTCCTCTAGGGGTGACTCAGACTGTAGGACTCTGGGCTTTGTTCGGTTTCCTCTTACTCGGGACTTTCTCTTCGCCTTACACGTGGTTCCCTTCGAGCATCTTGCCCTTGGATCAATTGCCGGAGTTCATCAATCTCTCTGTCGCGTTGCTCCATTCTCCCTTCCAGGCTGTTGATGATCCTATCTCGTCTGGCCAATCTTTCTTCCAGTCTTTCTCTATCTCTTGAGGATGGGGGAGAAGGTCTTTCTCCTCTAGAACTCATGGTGGAATAATGCAGTTCTCTCCCATTGTGTGAGGCGTCATCCCTTCGCCTTCGAACTTCTGGAGGGATCCTGGGGGCCCTTGGCCTTTTTGGAACTACAAGTATGGATCTTTGGGGGATATCTACTTACCCCCTGGTATGGCTTCCAACAAATCCAGTCAGAGTCTGGCTCATGATTCCATTGGTTCGAGATCGTCATTCCCATATACGGCGCCAAATTATGCGCGTGGCAAACTGGAGGCTTGTTCGGCACAATCAGGTCTAAGTAAACTAGCCCAATACTGATGACCCTGAATAAGATATGGGCTAGACTCCTCGCCGCCGAACTTACTGAAAGCTTCTTGCTCCGCCGCCGAACTCCTGCAAGGTTGAGAACGCCGTTAGTACCCTCCGGTCTGGTATGACCGGGAGGCACTCCGACGCTCAAGTTAGATATCTCTCAGGGAGGTTTCTAGGCAAGAGCTAGGTTAAGAGTTGCGTACCTGTGGCTATGAGAGTGCCTTCCTTTGTATAGGGGTTGAAACCTTATGAGGCTGGATCCTCTTAGGATTCTTCCTCTTGATTCTTTAAAGATCCTTTCCTATCTTGTAGATCTCACTCTGATTTGTTTCCATCTGTATATCCAATCAAATCATATATAGGATGGAAACTTATCTTTCCATTACGAGGCCGTCATGGGCTTCATTGGTCCGGGCTGCCCCTTTCTGGGGTGGGACGAAGTTGCATGGCCTGAACAACTGGCCATCCGGACTATATTGAATACTGGACCTTTCCATTTATTGGCTGGCCTTCCTCTTGGGACTTTGGTCCCATAGCATTTATCCGCCCTCAAAGACGAACCGGGGAAAAGGAGAAGGAGAAGAAGCGCGAGCTCAGGTAACTTACAAGTTTTTTTACCTTTTTTGTCTATTTTGTGAATGGGCTTGGGTAACTTCCTTTTTTTCTTATTTTTTCTTTTCTATTTTGTGAATGGGGTCGGGTAACTTACATATTTTTTTTTACTTTTTTTTTCTTTCTATTTTGTGAAGTTAATTATTCGTTATGTTTTGATTATTTGATTTTTTTTTCTATATAACTGTATTTATTAAAATAGTTCTTTCCTATTTTGAGAATGGGCTCGGGTAACTTACGTCTCTTTTTTTTGGGGTAAATTTCACTGACCCCCCCTGAGGTTTCTGACAAAAATAGAAACCTCTCATGTGGTTTCAAAAATTGCATAAACCTCCCCTCTGGTTTCATTTCAACATCAAAGAGACCCCAACCGTTAAAATTTCTATTTAACTTAACGAAAAACCACTCCTCCC
>JAUMHN010411505.1:0-36833 GCA_032360265.1 Heliamphora ciliata
GAACGTCTCTTCCAATGACTGGATCATTTTTCTCCGGTGGTAGGTCATTCTAAGGTAAAATGAATGTGATAAAAGGTATGATTGAGGCAAATATCGAGTCATGTGATCCATTGTGGTTCAGGCTCCTAATGCTTCTGGTTGTCGTCAAAATTCTTCATTGAAGGTAGAGATGGCAAGATTTGGATCCTAACATTTTGGTGGGAAAAGTCGACGTGAATATTGATGAGTACAGATACTCTTTCTTTACTTGTAGACTAACGGCATCCTAAGCTCGAGGTTGTCTCTTATTTTCCACTTCCCTACTGTCGGTATGAATCCTTTGCTTCCTGATTTATTGGACGTGTGGGTCTACTATGAACTAGTCTGGGGAAGTCTGAGTTTTGTTACGTGAGGGCATCGTGAGTCCCTTGGTGTTTAGCTGTTGTTCCTAACTATAGGTTACTTACGGGATGGTTCTACTTGTCGAATCCTTTGAAAAGATGTAGTTAGTTGAATAAACTTTTACTTAACCATTCCTGCGGTCGGAAATCTTGATCGTCAAACTTGGTTAAACGCAACGTTGACAAGTATTTTAAGTCGTAATATTGAGGAATGATTACCCCACGATTCGAAAAGGTGTCAAGAGGTTCATGTGCATTGTCCTAATGTTTTATGAAAGCGTTGAAGCCTGATGACGTAATATCCTGACGATCGTTGTTACTCAGAGACCTACAGGATAAGGTTTTGAAGGTCGACAGGCAAAAACATATGCGAGGTTCAATAAAGATAGTCTCGAAGAAAGTGTTCATTGGGCGGTGAATGGGTAAGCATTTAAATGGTACACGTACGAGATGCAGCTGGGATTAGAACATCTTGGGGTGGAACCCAAATGGTTCAAAGATAGGCTGAATTAAGGTAAGGGGTCACAGTTAAAGAAATCATCGTTGACCCATGTTGAGAGGTCAATTGAAGCTTTCATGCATTTGGGATAAGAGATCAACAATTAATGAATATTACAAAAGGGGAGGTTCTTGGGACCAATCTATGGAACATCAGACTTTGACAAAAGATACGTTTAAGCAACGGGTCACCAAAATAGGTATTTGTCTTGAATTTACGTCGCCCTAACGTAGTTCAATTCAAGCATCCAAGTCGACTCCCGAGGTTGGGATTTCAAGAGTTCACAAAATTGCTTCAGTCGGATATAATTTTGAAGTCAGGGGTAGATGAATGGTGGTAGAGGATCTTGGCAATATCGAATGTTCAGGACTATAGGAATGACATTGAGTTCTACAAATAAAGAGTTAGTTCAAGGATGATGGCTTGAATTAAAGGACAATCGAATGCAAATACTTGTCATCATCTAGGCATGGCTAAACAATGAAAACTCAAAGATAAAGATATTTTCTAGGATAAAATTTCCTATAAGGTTACCAACAAAACTTGGGTGCAGAAGGATTACCTACGAATGATACTGTGTTGCATTGCTGAGGATTGGTGTTATTAGAAGGAAAGATAAGCAAAGAATTTTAACCGGGTATAAAAGTTGATACAAGGTCTTGGGATAAGGAACTCATAAAGGTGAAGTTGTGGGGTTTTAACGGTGATTTTCGCAAAACTTAAGCTACTCCGAGTGCTTTATCATCTAGGGGTTAGTCAATTTGTCGGTGGTTTGTTCGTCTATCAGCCATCTTAAGAGAGTGTTGAGATTCATGGGTTATTTCAATTCTTAATAGTTTTCATGTTTTGGGATCTTGTGAAATTTAGTTTGAGATTATGAGATAACTTATGAAGAACTCAACAACAAACATTTGCATTTCATTAAAACACATAACAATTATAATGCTTTCAAGAGTTCATAGAACACACGTACAATATCCAACAAAGAAAAAATATAACACCTAACATGCTAAGGCCTAGACAAACAGATGCGGATAGAAGTAGCGAATAATTGAGTCACGTTCACACGTCGCCTCGTTGATACTGTAGCAGTTCCAGTGCACTTCCACGTGCCAAAAGTCCTCCAGCCCCATGCGAGTCCTGTTTATTATGATGAAGTTTGTAGTTATGTGCTTTCGTTCCTATTCCAGCCTTTCCATGTGTTGTACTATTTCTCTTAGCTTCGACCATTTGTCTTTCATGTGTTAGTACATAAGGTCTGAACGTCTCTTCCAATGACTAGATCGTTTTTCTCCGGTGGTAGGTCATTCTAAGGTAAAATGAATGTGATAAAAGGTATGATTGAGGCAAATATCGAGTCATGTGATCCATTGTGGTTCAGGCTCCTAATGCTTCTGGTTGTCGGCAAAATTCTTCATTGAAGGTTGAGATGGCAAGATTTGGATCCTAACATTTTGGTGGGAAAAGTCGACGTGAATATTCAATAAAGGTAGTTTCAAAGAAAGTGTTCATTGGGCGGTGAATGGGTAAGCATTTCAATGGTACTTGTACGAGATGCAGCTGCGGTTAGAACATCTTGGGGTGGAACGCAAATGGTTCAAAGATAGGTCGAATTAAAGCAAGGGGTCACAGTTAAAGCGATCACTGTTGAGCCGGGTTGAGAGGTCGATTGAAGCTTAGATGCATTGGGGATAAGAGATCAACAATTAATGAATATTACAAAAAGGGAGGTTCTTGGGACCAATCTGTGCAACATCAGACTTTGACAAAAGATACGTTTAAACAACGGGTCGCCAAAATAGATATTTGTCTTGATGTTACGTCGGCCTAACGTAGTTCTATTCAAGCATCCAAGTCAACTCCCGAGGTTGGGATTTCAAGAGTTCGCGAAATTGCTTCAACCGGATATAGTTTTGAAGTCAGAGGAAGATGAATGGTGGTAGAGGATCTTGGCAATATCGAATGTTCGGGACTAAACAAATGACATTTAGTTTTACGGATAAAGAGTTAGTTCAAAGATGATGGAATGAATTGTAGGACAATCAAATGCGAATACTAGTCATCATCTAGGCGTGGCTTAATAATGAAAACTCAAAGATAAGGGTATTTTCTATGTTGAAATTCCCGATAGGGTTACCAACAAGACTTGGGTGCAGAAGAATTACCTACGAATGATACTAGGTAGCATTGCTGAGGACCGGTGTTATTAGAAGAAAAGATAAGTAAAGAATTTTAATCAGGTATAAAAGTTGATATAAGGGCTTGGGATAAGGAACTTATAAAGGTGAAGTTATGGGGTTTTAATGGTGGTTTTTGCAAAACTTAGGTTACTCCAAGTGCTTTATCATCTAGGGGTTAATCAACTTGTTAGTGGTTTGATAGTCTATTAGCCATCTTAAGAGAGTGTTGAGATTCGAGGGTTATTTCCATTCTTAATTGTTTTCATGTTTTAGGATCTTGTGGAATTTAGTTTGAGATTATGAGATAACTTATGAAGAATTCAACAACAAACATTTGCATTTCATTCAAACACATAACCGATATAAAGTTTTCAAGAGTTTACAGAACACATGTACAATATCCAACGAAGGAAAAATAAAACAGCTAACATGCTAAGGGCTAGACAAACAGATGCGGATAGAAGTAGCGAATAGATGAGTCACGTTCCCATGTCGCCTCGTAGATACCGTAGCAGCGCCACTGCACTTCCACGTGCCAAAAGTTCCCAAGCCCCATGCGAGTCCTGTTGATTATGGCTACTGGTATCTTGAGGTACGTTTTCGAATTGTTAAAGTCGAATGCCGGGTTGCGCAGGTTGATAATTCGTCTCTTATCTCTAGGTTTCTGCGTCTGCATCCACCTTGCATCCATCCTGTCCCATAATAACTCTTTAAATCCTGGTGGTGCCTTCAGACGATAGGTGGTTTCGTCACATCTCTCCATCACTCTTAGTGGTCCCATGTACCTCAAAAAAGACTCAGGCTTTTTCCGTTTTCACGTCCTTTTGGGAATACTCTTGCATACACTCGTTCTCCAACATGATAGTTCTTGCGGTAATCTTGGCAGCACTAGTAGATTACTGCGTCTGTTGCTTCGTCATCGTCTGGCTCCAGTACCGGTGCCTCTAGTGGATCATAAATGAAAGCGATGGATCGCTCCTCGTTCTTGCCGTCATCATCCTCAAGTCCCTCCTCAACCTCTGCCTCAACGTCTGCCTCGTTTCCTACCTCATCTGGTTCTTCGTCTGCTCCTACTTCCTCGACCTCTTCATCTTCCTAAACAGGCCACTCATCTACAAGCATCCATGCTGACGAAAATACGTCTATCGAGTCTTGCTCTTCAGTGGGTTCTTCCATGGGGTCTGAGTCTTCTGGTTCTAGGGCTGCCCATGGTTCCCAGCTGGCTCTGCACCGGACGCCATCCTAAGGAAAGAAAGATAAAGAAAATCCAAAGGAAAAAATTTTTAAGTTGTTAAAATAATAAGTGATAAATTAATAGTATAGACACTCTTTGGAGTTTTTATGCTACAGAACTCGTAATCTCCCATCTTTCAAGGCCTGAAAGTTCACTAAACCTAGACTCTAATACCAACTGTGACGCCATGTCTTTTGGGCACGTCGGGATATACAAAATTATAATTAAGGGAGATATTCTAGCTATGCATTTATAGTTACATATGGTAAGTACTATATCATTAAAGGTTCAGAACTTGTTTAAAATATACATAACGATTATAGTCATCAAGAGAGTTTAACAAAATTATAATATGCCCATGGAAACTGAATAAAAGAATAAAAAGGGGAACAAATTCAAAATTTTCAAATGGCATTGTTGGGATTGGCTGGCTCCAGCCACTCACCCTGTTCCTCGAAACCTTCTTCCCCTACGGGTGCACCCCTCTCAAAAAGTTCTTCTTTTTCACTTGTGGCACGAATGCCATGAGCCAAAGCCCATAAGCAAATTTTCTAAACCTTCTAATCAAACTCACAACAAAATATCCTATAATACATATAGTATACACCCAATACAATTTAAAGCTAAGAAAACAGACAAATTTAACATTTGTGGTAGGGTAAGCATATATATAAAAACTATTATGCAAGTGTGCGATGCAAATGAATGCGATGCAAATGTCTAACCCGACATATATCCATAACCATAACACGAATTCCACGCCGGGAATTGCATAATAGACTTTATGGGAATTTGATCACCCAACCTATCCTCACCTCGTTGAGAAAGTTAAACGCTCGCCATGGCTTTATGCCTCAGCCATTTTACTCAATGGCAATGGCGTGAGGGCGGGCCAACCAAAATAATCATCCATCCTTATCCGGGCCAACCAAAAGTGCGTAAAAACCCACATTAAAGATCAGGATGCTCGTTTAGCGTCAACCCAAAGTCTATATTACCAAAATAAAAGACTAGTGATGAACCCATGGTGCCTAACCCCTTAAGAAATCTCCCAATTCATTTGGACCAGGGATGCCCTAGGTTTAAAACCACAGAAAAAATGAATTTCACATAATGTAACCCACAATGATAGGTACAAAAGAGACTCCAATAAACCAAGATGCAAGTGTAGTAATGCTCATGATGTGCAAAGTGCTTCTCGTGTATAATTAATTGTAGCATAGCATCTAAACATTGTATAGCACAAGGTACAACTCACTAAAGGATAGAGTACAAGCATATGAAACACAATCTACTATTCATGTGACATAGATTCGAACTATCGCCATAGATTCTATTCATCAAAAATGTAATTTTCATACACCAATCATTCACAAAATTCATTTAAGGTCCACATGTTTAGGTCTTACAATGTGACATGCCACGTACACACTTAGCTAAATTTTGGTTAATGTTCAAGCGTCAAATTTAAAATCACAATAGTGTTTTGGGGCACCTAGACATAGAGTTAAGTTTTGATTTTTTGACACCATTTTGATGAAAAGATATCCTACAACTTTTGTGTTTCATACTAAGGTCAGATCCAAGGAAAAATGGGTCATTTTTGCCAATTAAGAGAAAAACCATTCAGCACTTTACAGTGAAAATGTAGAATTTGGGCCTCCGTTGGCCTCGTTTTTGGAGCATCAATTTAAGGGCTATGGGTTTGAGTATTAGGTATGTTTTGGTTTAAGGTGTCCCCTACATGGTTCATGTTTTGTGCTAAAGCTAGTTGTTTGAAACAAGTTGTAGCCATTTAGTAAAATGGGTTCAATCAGCATAAAAAGGTTCAGAGGAACAAGTTTTCAATAGAGAAGGCACAGAACTGTAGGGGACCATCTGAGGGTATTTTGGGCTTATATTTGGTCATTAATTAGTTTAATATGTTAGCTACATTTTTTATGAAAACTACTTTTGGATTTGGCTATTAAAAATATAGGTGTTCTCACTTTAACCTAGGGTTTTTATGTCTTCAATCCAGAGTGGTCAGAATCTGACACTCTTTAGTAAAAATGGTGTATCTAGAGTTCTACCCAATGAAATCACTTCAAAATAATTTGTATGAAATATAACTTAAAAATCTAGATCTGGACATAAAAATCATACTTAGCTCATTTTTCTACAATTAGTTATGATAGTTCAAAGTTCATGGCAGAAAGTACGATTACACAGAAAATCAGGCCATTAGGGTTTCGGTGTCTTAGCATAAGACATGTTTAGATTTAATGTATTTTTGTTGCATACATGTAATGTATTCATACATATCAAAGTGTCAAAACCTATACAAGTCATTAAACTCAAAAACAATTACAGGCAAACACATACAACACTAGATTACTCATGAACAGCCCCTATTCTAGCCTCACAACGCATTTTTGGGTGAGATTTTGGTTTTATTTCTTAGGGATGTTTATAGAGATGGATTGAGGGGTATTTTATAAGAGAATGACAGAGGATTTAAGAAATTTACTTGTTTAAAGACCTAAAAATAGAGGATGGCTAGGACTTGGCATTAATGTAGCCTCCTTGCTCCTTGTTTCTTCCTTCTTTCTTCTCTCCTTCTCTTGGGAACACTTAGAAAATTTTTGGTTGCTCTCCCACACTCTCTTGGCCAAAATATAGACGAAGAATAGGGCGGTCTTAGTTGTATTGTATAGCAAATAATGTTAGTGGGTCTCATTATTATATTATAAGTAATTTTTCATTTTTTCTAAAATTCCATTGGTTGCATGGGGTGGTTTGTTCTAATTGAGACATTGCAAATTCAGATTGGGCAAGTGGGATTCGGCTATGGCAAATTTGGGTGGCTCAAGGTCTGATTTTGTATTAATGTGGGATTTAAATTGTGTTTTGGTACCATTTTGTCCAAGAAAATGCATAAAATATTAATTTTGTGTACCTTTTTTCCGTCTTGTCCTACTAAAACCTATTAATTTTTGTGTGTTTATAATTAATTTAGCCTTTTCATAAATTATCATAATTTGTTATAGCAATTAATTAAATAGGTGTAAGTTTTTAAGTCAATTTAAGCTAGTTTGACAAGAATTGACTTTTTGACTTATTTATTATATAGAAACTTTAAATAATGATTTGTTTACTTTTGTTGACCTATATTATTATATTATTATGTGTATTACTTGTATAAAAAATTTTGGACCATAATAATGCTTAATTTATACAATTTTTTTTATTTTTGTTGTTATTTTATTTTTTGATATTTAATTGTATCTAAATATCTGATTTTGGGTGTCCATGTGTCAAAATTTGGATTATTTAAGATTTTTTACTGTATTAGGGGCAAAATGGTCATTTTACCATAATTATGAGAATTTTTAATTTTCAACCTTATATTTTGTGTTATTTATTTAATTTACGATGTTAGAAGCCTTCTCTGAGTATTAGGCTTTACCTCTAAGTATTTGGTCTTTTTAGGGTTTTCAAGTCGAATTAGGATTTTGAGTTGAGTTAGGGTTTCCATCCTTCTAGCGACCTAAGATCTTGCCAACTAACCGTCGCTGATACTAGGGTTTAAGCTGGATCGTTACACAGGTAGTTACAAACAGGATAGTTTCCACTCGGGTCCGAACTGGGTCGTTACAACACTGAAGTCCATATTATAGGTTCTTGTAAAATAAAAGTTTTTGTTCATAATTTGGATGGAATTGGACATACCATCGATACGACTGTAGTACAGAGTTTTATTACACCTGCCTTAGTTATGGAGAACAAATAATAGCGTTGTCTATTGTTCTGACTCTTTATACTGGTACACTTTGTGTGTATTGAACAGGACCACATTGGAGTAATTAATTTTATACTGACTATATAAATTAATTTACATTCCAAGGTTATTATAAGTGCTTATACTCTTAATTCCAAAATAATTATTATTTGCGTATATTTAATATTCGTTGTTTTGATTCATTAGAGGGTGCAATCTTTTGTGGGTCAATTGTCCCAGTGAGTTGGATAGCGGTATTAATTATATAGTGAATATTAATTATTAATGGAATCCACATCCTGATTGTTCGGGATTGACGATATCCCGATAAAAAAGCTTATAAGTTTTGATTATTTCAAATCTTGCAGGTGAATTTAATTATCCGGCCGACCAATAAATTAAGCGAAAAGGTTTAAGGAATTTTAAGATGCCGATTAAATTAAATTGTCAGTAATTAAATTTAATTGGCGGATATCGAGAATCTTAATGTGGGGAGATGAGTTAAACATTTAATTATAGAAGCTCGAATAATCGGTTTTGAGAATATGGTTGTGAATGCAATTATGATTCTTTTGTGGTATGAATTGTAATTTATATTTTTATGAAATTATCTCAGAGGCAGGTGAATTTTTATAATTACATTAGAAGCCCAAATCATATTTACTCAACAGGTCTCTGCTGTAACCCTATATATATGTGGTTATGCTAAACATAAATTATAAGTCATCTTTCAAAACTAGGGTTTTCATATATTCTCTAGTGTGATTAGTTTAGCATGTTTAAGTTCACGAACAATTGTAACTCACTCTACGTTCATGACTCGCATCGAAAATATAGTAGAAGGCTTAATCAGGGCTTCAACTCGAAGGATTAACATTCGTGGTTATTGTAGTAACCGAAATCAATCAACCAGATTTCGAAAGGTATAATCCCAAATTTAACTTTAGGAGTATGGGTTTTATTTTGATCGTTCGACATCAAAAAAATTTTAATTTGGAGCCTGTATCGGTGATTGCCCGTCCAATAATTTTTTAAGAAAAAATCGTTTTCAAATAAATGATCTTAACAGTTTGCCTCTAACATGATCATCATCAATGTTCTTTCTACCGGGCTTTGTACCCCGTAAATGTCTCGCCCATCGAAGTGCCCAGGGAATTATAAGTGGCTCATCGCAGGAGTTCATCGGCTTGCGCATGCCCGAGAACTCGTAGGCCTAGAACTACAGAAAATCAAGAGAAGCATCAGTACAATTGAAACAGATATGCAAGAATGGAAATGGGAAATGAAAAGCAGAACAGAGAAACAAAGATGTACCTCCCAAATGTGCCAATACCTGCCTATGCTCAGATCAGAGGTCTGGGTAGAAGCACTCATATATCTGTTAAGGGAAGCAAGAGCAACTCCCCCAGTCATAAATGCCAATCTAGTCCACCGCCATCATCACAGCGAGGTAGTGGTGATGCACCCTGTTCGCCAAATTTGGGAATAAGGCTATCCCGAACATGTAAAGCTGGAATTCACGCGCCACCCACTTGAAGTGGTGAACCTCTATACAAGCGAAATGGCGAAAATTCTTCTTCAGCCGCGTATGCCGGATGCTCCCCTTGTCGATGGACGGGGGCACGTGACCAAGAAAGTAGGTGAGAACCGCGGGACTCCAGCAGATATCAGGGTTATAGGGGATTGGGTCGCCGCCTACTCGAATCCTGGTTATGAGAGAGAAATCAAGAGGGGTCAAAGTCACCTGAAATGTCGGTAGATGAAAAGTGTTGGTGGTGGCCCACCACCTCTCGGTCAAAGTAGTAAGGGTGAACCAGTCATTGCTAGTCCCATCCAGCGCCCTGACAAATCCCCCGAAGTTTTCTCCATCCACGATCTCCCGGCAGCGAGGAGGTAGGGTCGTGTAGCACTAAAGGACGTCAGAAGAACTGCTAAATCCTTGGATGCGCAATCTCGCCTAGAATGAAAACAAAACAAAACAAATCAGTGAACAAAAATGACAATGGGAGCGATAATGGAAATAATAACAGAATCAAAATCAAATCACGTGATTAGGCAGCTGAAGCAAACTAACGATAATCAAAACAACATCAAAATGAGTCTCAAAACCAACCTACGTAACCCAGGCCTTGCTCTATGTTCAAATTTTATTCCCAAAGGATGAGACTTAGAGTGATTTATCTTTCAGCATCAAATTGGTTTCATTTTTCTTTTTTAATCTGAAATCTTGGCCCCATTTCAAAACCGATAACTCAATTCGTTACTCTTCGACTTCAAATTCAACGAAAATCCAACTTCACTCTAAACATAACCCCTGGATAATGCCATTTTCAACTCAAATTCAATCTAAAGTCATTAACAAAATTTTCACAAAGATTGAATTCGATCTCGTTCAAAATCTAAAGTTCTAAAATTCAACCCGACACCGAACTCAACCTAACCCAACTTCTACCCGATTCAACTCCGTCATCAACTGCTCAATCAATTGTGTTTCAAAACCAAACTCAAATTCAAAATTCAAAATTTAAACTTTAGTTCAGTTGCAAATCAACATTCTAACTCATTAGTTCTATTTTTCAAACTAGTCTCTAAGTTCATTTCTAAACACGTTTTAGACCCATGTTTTCACACGATGTTCCTAAGTTTTCAAAATTCAGTTCAACACGACGTCCACCAAGATTTAATTCAATCAACCCCATTTTCAAAGCTAGGCCTAACTCAAAGTCAAAAATTAAACCCAACCTCATCTACAATTCAAATATGTCCTGAAATCTATTTTCTACGAATCTAAGATTGTTTTAACCAAAATTTCAAGTTTGATAATAGGTTCATTTAAATACAAAGGTCCATTTTTGTCCAAATTCAAAAGTCCCATTGTTTTAAAGTCTATAGTCTCGTCCTATCCAAGAGCAAGGGTCCATCCCATTCGAATCGAGGTCCAAACCTAGTTAAGTCCAATCTTTCCAATGAAATCCAACTCCAATGCCAATCCCAAACTCCGATCCATTTCAATTCAATCCAAACATCCGATTCAATTTAAATATTCAAACTAAATTCAAATTCAAGTTCAATATTCAAGATGAGTTCAATATCAAAAAAATGATAAAACATTCGAAATAAGCTTTCAATATATGAAATGACAAAAGAATTCAAAACCTCAGCTTACATCAAGGTTTCGGGACGAGAGGTGATCCTCGCGGCGCTGAAGGAGGACCTCATGCTCCACCACTACATCGAGGATAACAAATCTCTCCATAGCCGGTCGCCACAACCAATGGTTCACCAAATAGTACATCTCTGGATCGAACACCTCTGGCATCCCAGGCACGCCTCCGACCTCCAGTGGCTCCTAACCTGCATCGCCACCATCACCAACACTCGCGGCCACCTCAGCCACGACCACATTGTTTCCGCTGCCCACGCCCACTACGCCACCACCGATCGGCGCTACACCATCATCACCTCAAACACCCGCTCCACCTCCTCCACCGGTGCTGCCACTTCTTCTCCGATGAAACCAACCCTGAAGCCACCCACTAAAGCCGAGAACACCACCGACATTAATAAGAGAAGAAACATTATCTCAGGAACTGAGAAAACAAGAGAGATAAGGGAGATAGGAATAAGAGAGATGAAAGAGTGCGATTGAGAGTGAGGGAGATGAGAGAAATAGGAGAAGAGAAAGAGTTTGAAGCTTCGCGCGAATGAGAAAATTGAACTATCACAAACTTATGTCCTGTCGTTGACCTTGCGATCGCGAGGTCACAACTTGAACCATGCCGCAACTTTGCTTTGCCACAGTTGCAACATTGATTAAAACGTTTCTCCTGGCCGTGAACTTTATGTTCAGGCCGCCACATCCCTACATCACAATAGTGTAGGCTGCCACTTCCAAAAGTAACGGCCACCATGTTTTTATGCTCCTACCGTTATGGACCTTTGAGCTCCCCTTGTGTGGGTCTTGAATGAATCAAAAACTCTTTTAGACTTTCTTTATATTATGAATGTCCCTTTGAAAACCCCTATCCTTATCACGACCTAAAACTAATAGGTTTACCCTATCATTCCTTGTCACAACCTAAAACTAGAAGGTCTACCTGCTTTGGTCCTTGTCATGACCTCAAACCGATAGGCCTAAAAACTCTGTCCCTGTCACGACCTAAAATTGGTGGGTTTACATTCTCGATCCTTATCATGACCTAAAATTGATAAGTTTGAGCCATCGGTCCTCCTCATTACTTTAAACTGACTCGGCGGTCCTCGTACGACCTAAAATTGCCCTTATCATCTTCAATGCTCCTCATGACAGTAAATTGACTTATCAATCCCCACATGACCTTAAAATTCCCTTTACCTGTTCGATCCTCCTCATGACCTTAAACTGACCCGTCGATCCCCGCATGATCTAAACTTGCCCCGAGCATCTTCGCTCCACCTCATGACCTTAAACTGACTTACCGGTCCCTACATGACTTAAAATGCCCCTTTACCTGTTTAGTCCTCCTCATAACCTTAAACTAACTCACCGTCCTCGCATTACCTAAAAATTGCCCCTATACGAATTCGGTCCTCCTCACGACCTTAAACTGACCATTTAATCCTCTCCATGACCTTAAATTGACTCGTCGATTCCTTCATGACCTAAAAATGACAACTATTCGGTCCTTCTCATGACCTTAAACTGAATCATCAGTCTTTTTCATGACTTTAAACTAACTCATCGGTCCTTTCGCGACCTAAAATTGATCTCTGGTTCCTCGGTCCGTATTGTGACCTTAAACTTTCTAGTATTGCACCTGTTTACATTGTACTACACCTACCATGCATCATGATTAGCCTATTTGCATCATATGCATTGCCCTACGAACTACGACCGGTCTATTCCTTTGGAATAAGGGTATGTAAGAAGTTCGACGGAAATTCGGGTTCGATCATGCATTCTTTTAATGTTTTGTTTGTGCCTAAGATTGGCGCTTGTTCAATCGGTTTGTCTCTGGAGCTTTGACATTTACTTGCACCATAAGTTGTTGCAAGCTCTGTCAAATAGGAGCAACTGTAGACACCCCAATCTAATAAAGCCGAATTTTAGGCACCCGTCTCAAATGCGCTCTAATAACAAAAGTATGAGAATCATGCTCAAAGATACTCCCAAATAAGCAAAATCACGAATATGGCTCAAAACCTAAGAAAACCATCGAACAACATCCAAGCCGTGACTTTTATGTCACGGTCGTGACCTTTTTGCAAACCGTAAACCAAGCCATGACTTCTTTTATCATGACCACATCTTTTTATCCTAGTCACGACTTTCAAAAGTCGCGGCTATTCTTTTCATCACCATAAACGTTGCAGCTGTCACTATGAAAAAGTAAAAAGGTAGCGACCGTCACTATTACCCCTATTTAGACAGATGTTAGCATCCCAAAGGGGGTCTGTGTTGCTCACCTTGCTTATAAAGAGGCGGCGTTTCCAAGCAGAACGAGAAGAACAACCTGGAGGCCCAAACCTTTTCTTCGTGTTCTTGGATATGCCACCAGTTATGCCGCCGCCTGTTCTTTGTGTTCTTGAATATTCAAACATATTCTTAAATATTCTAAATAATATTTAAAAATAAATAAAAATTTTTACATCGAGAACCTATGTCCCGAAGGCTTACATTGGAACTAAAAAAGCATAAACTATCACGGTCTACCCTCGTGATTAAAAAATAAAATAATAATCAACCTTCAACCATTCAATCAAACATGAATATAATAATGATCAAAAAACTAAGATAAGAACACCTGCAAAACAATGTTAGCACAGTTCTAAATCTACTCGGTACCTCGATTAATCATAAACAAAATGAAAACAGCCCCGATTCCAATTGTTGGAGACAAACTGTCAAGATTATTAATTTGTAAATGATTTTTCAAAAAAATAAAACTGGACTGTTAATCGCCAAAATGGACTCCAGATAAAAAATTTTGATGTTGAACAATCAAAATAAAAACCGTGCCACCACAGTTAATTCAAATGAATACCTTTTTGGTCGATTCTTCAACTACGAACTTTTATTTTTCGAGTTGAAGCTCCGGTCAGATCTTTTACAATATTACCGATGTAATTCCCGAACGTAGTGTGGCCTACGATCCTTCGAGAACTGGTACCGGCCGAACCTGGGCAACCTTAGTCTTGGAAGACAATTTATAAATTTGGTTCAACCTATCCGCATATTTATAGGGTTACAGCAAGGACCTGTGGAGTAATTATGACATAGACTTCTAGTGTGACCCAGATACCTATCCAGCAGTTTCCACAAATATGTAAGCATCTCAGCGATTTCTGTAATTATAAAAACCTTACAGCGATTTCTGCATTTTTCATAAAACACTAAATTATAGTTCACATCACTAAAGAACTGTAACTGCACTCTTAGCCATAATCTCAAAATCAATTTACATTGATCTATTGTTATTAAATGCTTAACTCATCTCGCCACGTTAAGATTCTCGATACCCACCAATTAAATTTAATTATTGACTATTTAATTTAATCGGCTTCTTAAAAATTTCTTAAGCCCTTCCGGTTAACTTATTTAACCGCCGGATAATCAAATCCATCTGTAGGGTTTGGCCCGATCTAAACTTATAAGCTTTCTTAAGGGGGTATCGTCAATCCTGAACAATCGAGACATGGATTCTGTCAATAATTAATATTCACCATAGAATTAATACTGCTATCCAACTCACCGGGACTATAGACTCATAAAAGATCGCACCCTCTAATAAATCAAAATAACGATTATTAAATATACGTAAATAATAATTATTTCAAGATTAAGAGTATAAGCACTCATAATAATCTTGGAATGTGAATTAATTTATATAGTCAGTATGAAATTAATTATTCCAATGTGGTTCTGTTCAATACAAACAAAGTGTACTACCACAACGAGTTGAAATAATAAACGATGCTATTATTTGTTCCCCATAACCAAGACAAGTCTACTAAAACTCTGTACTACAGTCGTACCGATGATTTGTCTAATTCTATCTAAACTATGAACAACAACTTATATTTTGTAAAAATCTATAATCTAGTCTTCTGTGTGCAAGACGTGATGTGCTTCACACATCAGATTAAATACTATATAGAATAAAGGACATCCATGCATAGCATTAAAGAAATGATATTACATTCATTACTCATTATGATTCTCCTAAAATGAAAAAATAATTTTATTAAAAATAAAATTAAAATACTAAAACTAAATAAAATTCATGATTTTTAGTATACAACCTTGACAATTTATTTACGGTCGCAGCATTCTATTGTTACAGCCGCGACATCTGTTTAGAGGCTAAAAACATGGAAACTCATTCCAAAAGTCTCCGATATTTGTTTATTTCAAGGTTTTTCTCCCTTTTTCTTATTCTATTTTTCTTTTTCCTTTTTTGTACTTCAGATCATGTTCTTATTAGGGAATGAATGATAGATTTGGTCTAGATCAAATGGGTCATGGTCTCCATTCTATACACCTTTTTTTTATATGTTCTACAGTTATAAAAATATGATAGCCGCAACCTTTCAATGCCAATGGACCTAAAGATCAAAAAAGCATGTCAATAAGCAGTGTACATACAGGAAATGAGAAGTGGGAATGACAGAAGAATGATTGACATACCCGGTCGACAGTGAGAGTGTCTAGAAACTAGCGATCAGTATCAATGTCCTTCCCGCCGGGCTTTGTACCCCGATAATGTCTCGCCCATCGGAGTGCCTAGGGAATCACAAGTGGGACATTGCAGAAGTTCACCGACTGGTGGATGCCTAAGAACTCGTAGGCTCAGAGCTGCAGATAATAAAGTGAAGCATTACTACAATTGAAACAGATATCCAAGTATAGAAATGGGAAATGAAAAGCAGGATAGACAAACAGAGATGTACCTCTCAGATGCGCCAATACCGGCCTATGGTCAGATCAAAGGTTTGGGTAGTAGCACTCATATATGTGTAAATGGAAGCGAGAGCAGCTCCCCCAGTCATAAATGCCAATCTGGTCCACCACCATCATCACAGCAAGGTAGTGGAGATGCACCCTGTTCTCCAAGTTCGGGAATAAGGCTATCCCGAACATGCAAAGCAGGAATGCACGCGCCACCTACTCGAAGTGGTGGACCTCTGTACAGAGGAAAATGGCAGACAGTCTTCTTCAGCCACGTATACTGGATGCTCCCCTTATCGCTGGACGGGGCACATGACCAAGAAAGTAGGTGAGAGCTGCGAGATTCTGGCAGATATCAAGGTCATAGGGGATCCGGTCGCCGCCTACCTAAATCCCAGTGATGAGAGAGAAATCAAGAGGGGTTAGAGTCACCTCAAATGTCGACAGATGAAAAGTGTTAGTGGTGTCCCACCACCACTCGGTCAAAATAGTAAGGGTGACCCTGTCATTGTTAGTCCCCTCCAATGCCCTGACAAAGCCCCTGAAGCCCGCTTCATCACGATCTCCCAGCAGCGAGGAGGTAAGGCCGTGTACCACTAAAGGACGTCAGAAGAACCGTCAAATCCTCGAATGCGCACTCTCACCTGAAATGAAAACAAAACAAAACAAATCAGTGAACAAAAATGACAACGGGAGCGATAATGGAAACAATGACAGAATCAAAATCAAAGCGCGTGACAAGGTAGCTGAAATAAATTGACAATAATCAAAACAGCATCAAAATGAGTCTCAAAACCAACCTACGCAACCCAGGCCTTGATTTATTTTCAATTTTTCATTCCCAAAAGACGAGACATAGAATAATTTAGGTTTCAGCATCAAATATGTTTCATTTTTCTTTTTTAATCCAAAATCTTACCCCCATTTCAAAATCGACTACTCAATTCATTAGGCTTTGACTTCAAATTCAATAGAAATCTGATTTCACTCTAAACACAACCCTAGGAAAATCTCATTTTCAACTCAAATTCGATCTAAACTCAATAACACAATTTTCACAAAGCATGAATTCAATCCCGTTCAAAATCCAAAGTTCCAAAACTTGACCAAACGCTAAACTCAACCTAACCCAACTTAAACCTGATTCAACTCCGTCATCAATTACTCAATCGATTGCGTTTCAAAACCAATCTCAAATTCAAAATTCAAAATTCAAACATTTGTTCAGTTGCAAATCAACATTCTAACTCATTAGTTTCATTTCCTAGTTCAAACTAGTCTCTAAAATCGTTCCAAACACATTCTAAACCCACGTTTCAACACGATGTTCCCAAGTTTTCAAAATTCAGTTCAACCTAACGTCCGCCTATATTAAATTCAATCAGCCCCATTTTCAAAACTAGACCTAACTCAGAGTCAAAAATCAAACCCAACCTAATCCAAAATTTAAATCCGTCCCAAAATCTATTTTCTACGAATCTAAGCTTGTTTTAACCAAAATTTCAAATTTAATAATAGGTTCATTTAAATTCTAAAGTCCATTTTTGTCCAAATTCAAAAATTCTGTTGTTTTAAAGTCCAAAGTCTCGTCCCATCCAAGAGCAAGGGTCCATCTAATTCGAGTAGGGGTCTAAACCTAGTTAAGTCCAATGTTTCCAATCAAATCCAACTCCAATGCCAATCCCAAACTCTAATGCATTTCAACTCAATCTAAACATCCGATTCAATTTAAATATTCAAACTAAATTCAAATTCAAGTTCAATATTCAAGATGAGTTCAATATCAAACAAAATGATCGAACATTAGAAATAAGCTTTCAACAAATGAAATAACAAAAGAATTCAAAACCTCAACTTACCTTAAAGTTTTGGGACGAGAGGTGATACTTGCGGCGCTGAAGGAGGACCTCACGCTCCACCACTATGTCGGGGATAACAAATCTCTTCATAGTCGACCGTCGCAACCGGTGGTTCACTGAATAATACATCTCAAGGTCGAACACCTCTGGCATCCCGGGCATGCCTCCGACCTAGAATTGGTAGGTTTACATCCTCGGTTTTTATTATGACTTAAAACTGATAAGTTTGACCCTTCGGTCCTTCTCATAACCTTAAACTGACTCGCCGATCTCCGTATGACCTAAAATTTTCCTTAGCATCTTCAGCCCTCCTCATGACATTAAACTAACTTACCGATCCCCGCATAACCTTAAAATACCCATTTACCTGTTTGGTCCTCCTCATAACCTTAAACTAACCCGACGGTCCCCGCATGACCTAAACCTGCCCTTAGCATCTGCGGTTCTCCTCATGACCTTAAATTGACTTATCGGTTCCTGCATGACCTTAAAATGCCCCTTTACCTGTTCGATCCTCATCATGACCTTAAACTAACTCACCATCCTCGCATGATCTAAAAAATGCCCCTATAAGAATTCGGTCCTCCTCATGACCTTAAACCGAATCATCGGTCCTCCTCATGTTCTTAAACTGACTCATCGGTCTTTTCACGACCTAAAAATGATCTGTGGTTCCTCGGTCCATGTAATGACCTTAAACATTCTTACATTGCACTTGTTTACATCGTATTATACCTACTATACATCATGATTAGCCTATTTACATCATGTGCATTGTCCCATGAACTACGACTGGTCTAATCCTTTGTTGTAGCGGTACGTAGGAAGCTCGATGAAATTTCGGGTTCGATCATGCTTTTTTTAATGTTTTGTTTGTGCCTAAGATTGGCACTTGTTCAATCTGTTTGTCTCTAAAGCTTTGACATTTACTTGCACCATAAGTTGTTGCAAGCTCTGTCAAAGAGGGGCAACTGTAGACACCCCAATCTTACCAAGCCGAATCTTAGGCACCCATCTCAAATGCGCTCTAATAACAAAAGTACGAGAATTATACTCAAAAATACTCCCAAGCAAGCAAAATCACGAATATGGCTCAAAACCTAAGAAAACCACCGAATAACATCCAAGCCGTGACTTTTATGTCACAATCGTGACCTTTTTGCAAACTGTAAACCAAGCCATGACTTCTTTTATCACGACCGCATCTTTTTATCCTAGCCGCGACTTTCAAAAGTTGCGGCTATTCATTTCATCACCATAAACGTTGCGGCCGTCATTGTGAAAAAGTAAAAAGGTAGCGACCTTCACTATTACCCATTTTTAGACAGATGGCATCATCCTAAAGGGGGTCTGTGTTGCTCACCTTGCCTATAAATAGGCGGCGTTTCCAAGCAAAACGAGAAGAAGAACCTAGATGTCTAAACTCTGCCCAAGTACTCCCCTACCCGATATTCTCCTATCCCTTCCATACTTCTTGAGCCTTGTTCGTGGTCTTGCTTTCATTGGAGGGGTCGTTAAAGCTCGTATTGGCTTGGAGATAGTCCATTCTCACCCCGAGGCGTCATTCGAGGTGGATATTCACATGAGGTAACCTTAGGGACCACAACTCTTCTATAAACCCTCATTTTCTTCTCTTGAGGGTGTCGTGGATAAGGTTTTCATTGTTTTTATCGTTTATTCATCATTTATTTTGATCTAAGCATTGTTTCTTCAAATTTTCATTATAAACAATATATTCGTAGCTCTCCATTTCGTATATTACATTCGTTTTTATTTTGTTTCAACGCTCACAAGCACACTGAGCACTTAAAAAACTTTCAAAGGTTCTAGAACATGACGGCCGCAACCTTCTAATATCAAAGCCATATGTTTTGTTAAGCCTACAGTCACGACCGTGAACTTTGTGCACATAGCTGATATATTTGTGCCTTATTTACTCACGGCCGCAACATTCTATTATTACAGCCGCAACATCTGTTTAGAGGCTAAAAACATGGAAATTGCTTTCAAAAGTCTCCGATATTTGTTTATTTCATGATTTTTCTCCATTTTTCTTATTCTATTTTACTTTTCCCTTTTCTGTACTTCAGTTCATGTTCTTGTTGAGGAATGAATGGTAGATCTGGCCTAGATCAAATGAGTTATGGTCGCCATTCTGTTCACTTTTCTTTCTGTATGTTCAGTAGTTATAAAAACATGACGGTTGCGACCTTTCAATGTCACAGCCGAGTGTTTTGTTAAACTTATGGTAACGGTCGTCAGCTTTATACACTTGGCTGATACTTTTTTTGCCTTTGTTCTTCACAGCCACAACATCATGTTATCACAGTCGTGATGTTCTTATAAGGCTAAAAGCATGCAAACCTTTTTAAAAACTTTTTGTTATTTCGTTATCTTTAAGGTTTTTCTTCTCTTTATTCTGTTTTGCATATTCTATATCATATTCCGTGTTCTTAATGGGAAATTGATGGTAGATCTGACCTAGATTAAATAGGTCATGGTCTCCATTTTGTATACCCCATTTATCTCTATTTTGTATATCAACAAACATGATGGACGCATCGTTTACTATAAAATTGTCATGGCCGCCATATCCTCTTGCTATAGTCGTGAGGTTTTATGAGACCAGTGACATGAAAAGTGCGTTTATGTACTCTATCATTCATTTTTGTTATTTTTTACGTTCTGTTTCGAGTTATTGTTTGCATAAAGGATGAAAGATGGTAGATCTAACCCAAAACAAATTGGTTATGGTCTCTGTCCTATATATCCTATTCGTTTGAGCTTATTTTAAGCCTTGTACAATGTTTATACCCTGTTTAAACCCTTTAAAACCATGGCCGCAACTTTTATTTGTCACGGCTGTAGACACCCTAATTTGACCCCACCTAATCTTAGGCGAATTCGATGATGAAAACAGGTGGATTAGTGCCTTCGTACGATCCTCGAAAAATGATCTAAGCTCGGTATTTGAACTCGAAACCTTCAAACCAATGAAATTTTGTCGAACCATCGAAACTTGCTGCCTAAGTAAGGAGACCGCCAACTCTCATCATGGCGCCCGCCATAGAACTTTGTAGAAACCCTAGCCAAAAGTGATGACGGCCACCTTTCATCATGGCGACCGCCAACTTCCATTGTGGCGACCACTAAAGAATTTTGTGGAACCTTTCAAAAACATGGCGACCGCCAACTTTCATAGTGGCGACCGCCAACTCCAAATGGCCTGACGTGTCCCAAAACGTGGCAACACCTCATTGGTTGAAGAATTTTATAAATACCGTACCCCAGCGTATGTTTTCAGGACGAATTTTGAGTGAGGGAGACTCTGCCGATATATCGAGCGATTCCGAACCTCGACGCCGAAGCCCTGCCGAGATACCGAGATCCAAGCCTCCGACACCTACATTGAAGCCTATATTGCTTGGATCACTACCCGAGGATTGGTCCGTCGAAGCGCATTCCCAACTTAAGGATTCCCCGGCAATCTAGGTACTTTGATTGGATTCCCGGCCCTTCTAGCTCCACTTTCTACCTCTTTGGAGTGGCCGAGTTATTTTGATTGTTTCATTGCAATTATGTTCTTACATTACTCATAGTTGCTTTAGTTATACTTGAATTTAAATTTTAGCTTATTTGTTTATTTGTTTGCTTATATTAGTATTTGAACTCATTAAATGGTGCTAATATACTTTAGCATTTATAACTTAATAATATTGTTAATTGTTATAATAATACACCTACATTCATGTGAGTGTAGTAATTAATACTATATTTCACTTTTAAGTCAAATAGTTGTTTTAATCTTTCTAGTATTAGTTTAATTTTCTTTAATTAGCATTTATTTTCATTTTCTTTTCTTTTCTAGTAATCTTAATTTGATGCCTTTTTCTTTTAAATACTAGTTTAATGTCTTCTTTCTCTTTATTTCTTTTATTTGCATTGTAGTTTTAATTTCCTTCCAATGAATTATTTTCTTTTCTTGTAATCTTTTTTTAGCATTTACGTCGCTCTTCTTGTAATATTAATTCCATGCTCCATTTTATTTTTCTTTTAGCTTTATATTCAATTTCTAGTTTTTATTTTCTATTTTTTCTTTTTGTTGTTAGATTTGTTTCTCTTGTAGTGTAGCACTTTATTATTAATTTTCTTGTAATTTTTCATTTGGCACTTCTCTTCTTTAAACATTAGTATTTATTACGAAGCTCTATTTTCTTTTTCTTTCCTTTTCTTTCCGTAGTCCTTATCTTGTTTTTCTTTTTCTTTCATTTTGCTAAATCCAAAAATTATAAAAAGTCCTTTTAAATTGGAACTCATTTTTTCATTTCTTTTCTTTTTGTTTTGTTTAAAAATATAAAATGTAAATAATTAGGCATCTTTTTTTTTTATTAGTTTAAATAACATTTTCCACCCTTTTTATTTTAGTATATTTTTCTTACAAACACTTTCCTTATTTTTTTTCCTTTTAAAATTCTCTTTATTATAAAATCCTTACTTTATTTGTTGATTAGCTTTCTTTTTAATATAGGATTTTGTTTATGCATCTTTCATTTCGCATTTAGCATTTCTTTTATTAAAAATTTATCATGTTAATGCTAGCTTGGTTTATTTTGGCAATATGCATTTTTTTTATTATTTAAAATCATGTTTAGGATAGTTTGATTTATTTTTTGTTAGCAATTCATGTTTAAGCAATTTTTGTTTAAGATATTTCTAGCATGTTTGTATCCTTTTGTTTAAATCGTGATAGTTTAGCTTATTTTGATAGTATTGCATGTGGGTATGTTTTATGTGTCCTTTAATTAGAAATTGTATGTCACATGCCTTAGGATTTTTTCTTTTAACACTTATTTGTTATGAAATGCTATGTGCGTATTTTATGTATTTTTCATATTTAATTTTGGATATTCTCTCTTTGCCTCCATTTTCTTTATTTGCATGCATTTGAGAAATCATACTAAAAAATCAATGATGCTTAGTAGAGGCCAACCTTACGGTTGAGCAAACGAGGTGCCCAACACCTTTCCCGAGTCGTATCTTAACCCCCGAACCCTCTTTCTCTAGTTAACGTTTTAAAAATCAGTAGTCAATTTTGTTTTTCTTAGTTTTTCTCAAAAACTATGTGGCGACTCTATTATCAATAAAAGGGGGTATCAAAATTTGGTTATCAAGGTGTTAAAATATTTTTCAAAATATCTTTGAATTCTCTTATTTTTTAATATTTTTTAAAATAACCCCTAAAATCCCAATACCACAGTATTTTCTGGCGACTCTGCTGGGGACTGGTTTTCAAAATCAAATAAGAGGGCTAGACTTGAAAATATCATTGGTTTTTAATAAAATTTCTCATTCGCATTTTCGCATGCATATGCATTGTTCTTCAACCCCCCTGCCTGGTCGACCCGATGCCCTGAACGTTCATCTGTTTCGGGGATTGTTGGGAAGACGGGCAACCCTTGCTGACTGTACGCTATCATAGGTACAGTAAAAGAATTCGAGCATACTGTTTGACCATATCCTGCACCACTCTAGGCATGGGAGGTATATACCTGCCTTTATTCAGAATGTACCCTGTTCAATAGACCAAAATTGGCCTTTTGCATATAGTGAACTTAGAACCCCCCAATTAGGTGCTGCTAACCCTAATAGGATTATGTGTTTTTCTTTATTGTATGTTTTGATTATATATTGTTAGGATTATTTGTTCGGATTAGACTAGTTCTTTCCCCAGGTTCGGCCCGGATTTTCTATTATCTTTTGATTAGATTAGTTTTTCGCCTTCGGGTTCTTACCCAAATTTTGTCCTTCACCCTGATCTGTTTTTCACGCCGTAGTTTTCTTCCTGGGGTCATGCCTGTGTTTCATTTTGGACCTTTAAGATTATTTCTCCCCCTTCCGGGTTCTTCTCGGGTTGCTAATTCTATACCTCGTTTTTAGTCCAGGCTTACTTTCTTCAAACCCCTTTCTTTCGACCTATGTGAGAAAGTTTTGTTTTTCTACCGTTATGTTGCTGATTTTCCTTTCGACTCATAGGTTGAACCAGCCTCTTGAGGGTTAGAATATTCTTTTTGCCGGAACGCCGTCCGCTTAGATAAAACATTTCCTCTAGAACTTAGTTGATCTATCCCCTTTGGTTTTCATCCTGGGTTTTCAAATGTTTAGTTGTTATGCAGGTGGTATGAGCCCGACAGGGGCATTATTTCAGTTTCAGCTATTTTAGGTATCTGGGGTATTTGATGTCTATTGACTGAATTCTTTCGAAAAATGTCTAAGACTGGTTATTCTGCTTGTGGGATCTAGGTTTTTCTGTGGGTTACCATTGATCCAAAAAGAGTACAGTCGGCACGAGTTTGGGTAAGATCAGAATCAGGCAAACTTCGTAGAGTTTCTGAATCAACAGACATGGTAGAGAACGAAGTTAATTTGACAGGCCTAATAAGGGCTATTACCGAGATACAGTCGGCTGTGGAGCAGCAGACCCAAGCTTAAACTCAATGTCAGGCGCAGATACAAGCAATTCAGGCCCGTACACTCGGTGTGAATGGGCAGCCAGACAATACGAATGAGAATGATGAAAATTTTTGGGATGACAACCAAGGACCAGAGATACCGCAAGTTGCTATACCACCTCGGGTTCCCCGCCCGATTGTGGTAGAAGATGGAAACACCGCTCAGTCTAGGGAATCGGCGCTGGCAGAATAGATTGATCGGATGGAAAAGGTTATGCTGGATGTAGGTGGTTTATGCCTTTTCTCGGATGCAAAATTGCCCGAGAAGTTCAAGATGCCAGAAATGGAAAAGTTTGATGGAGCTGCGGATCCCCGTATCCACCTGAGAATGTATGTCGAAACCTTATCCCCCATGGGGATTGATGATCTGCTTAAGGCCCAATTGTTCCATCGTTTGCTTTTTGGGGCTGCGCAAAGATGGTTTCTCTCTCTAGAAGTGGCCAAAACTAGAACATGGGAGGATATAGCCACCACCTTCATCAGCCAGTATAACTACAACGTCCAGCTGGACATTACTACTCGAGAGCTTGAAACAACCAAACAAGAGAATCGGGAATCTTTTGTCGACTTTTTGACCCGTTGGAGGGGCAAAGCTATAAAAATGACAAATAGGCCAATTGAGAAAGAGCAAGTGAGGATGGTGGTTAAGAATCTGAAGTCTCCGTTAAAGCGCTACCTCATCATGCAGCCACCTTCCACCTTTAAGCAGTTGTTCGACGCTGGGGTACAAATTGAGGACGCTATCCAATCTGGTGATATCGAGAAAATAGAACCCATTCAGAAACCACCAAGAAGGACTTTCCCTGCAACCAATCAAAACCCATCCGCAGCAACTAACCTCGTGTCCCGCTCGGGTGAGGTGAACCTTTTGAACCCTTCTTCCTCCACTCATCAAACAAGCAACCTTCAGCAGTCGGGTAATGGTCAGTAAACACAACAACAGCTGCGAAGAATTTTCACCCCTCTCAACATTCCGTTATCCACTACTCTAAACCATCTGGTAGAGAAAGGACTCATCAAGGTATTAGATCCTATGCCAGTGTCCGACCCGCTTCCCCTGAGATACAATGCCTCTCAATATTACGCCTTCCATCAGGGTCACAGGCATTTAACTGATAAATGTATGAGGCTCCGACATGAGATCCAGAATCTCATTGACAACAAAGTGATCCCTCCTCCATCAGCCAACCCACTGCCAAATAATGCCAGGCAGGCTAGGGTAAATTACATGTCTTTAGGGGAATCGGAGGACTTGATTCAGCACATCTGCTCAGTACAGCTACCCCGCCCTCATGTTTCAATAACTGAGAACCAAATAATATGCTCATTCATGATGATTAGAGGCAATCGAGACATGATGGAAGAATGGAATGATGATGCCTAGGAGTGGTATCGACCAATGATCCAAAACTTACCAACAAGAGGAGGAGCGCAATGAAGAGGATGATTGGCCATTGGATTACCCGACTTGACCTTATGGGTTCGGCCATGTACTTGATGGAAACACCCTTCCCTGACTTTTTGAGGAGGAAGTACACGTTGACGACATGAAATCCTACTGGCTGGTCAAGATTGTGTTGAAATCTAATGGGATCGAATGGACTGGTTTTTAGGCCGCTCAGGAACAGCAGGTGAACTTTATCAAAAAGGACATCTGGGAGGAGCTTGACAATACATGGGCTATCGAAGATGACGAGAAAAGAAGGGAAAGGGAAACCGTTAGTGACCTAAGTGATTTGTGGGCATTCGAAAGCCCTCTGAACGTAAACGAAGTAAGACAGACTGATAATGTAATGCCGGGATTATGAGATCCCAAAGACGACGTGGAACACCTAACCAGAAGTGGACGACACTTTAAGCCAGCTCAGTTAGAGAGAGGATAGCCAGGTGGAAAGGAGAAAGAAATAGAGCAAGAGGAGGAGGACAATGCTGTGCTGAGACATTTAAAAAAGACGCTGGCTAACATCAGTATCTGGGGCTTATTGATGGCATCGCACAAGCACAGACACGCTATCTTAAAAGTGTTGAATAAGGCCAGTATCTCGATAGATGCAACCCTCGAGCAGCTTATTGGACTTATTCTGCCAGCCGGCGAACCAAAAGTCATTTCCTTTTCTGATAAGGATTTGCCCGCTGAAGGAAAAAGCCACAACAAACCTCTTCACATCACCGTCAAGTACCTACAAAATTGGGTCCCGGTAACCCTCATTGATAATGGGTCTGCCTTGAGCGTTTGCCCATCGAGAACGGCCGTCTTCTTAGGGATGAGGCCGGACCAGTTCACTCCCTGCAATCAAGGGGTGCGAGCCTATGACAACACAAGAAGGGATGTACTAGGACTGGTGTCGTTTGCCGTTTCAGTGGGACCACTAGAGACGTTAGTTGAGTTTCACGTGCTAGATGTGCCGGCCTCCTTCAATCTGCTACTGGGCAGGCCATGGCTGCATGACCTAAATGTCCAGGCAGTACAATCTACCCTTCACCAAAAATTGAAATTAATAAAGAATGGGGCAGTTTTGACCATTCATGGAGAGAACAGTATTCACCCTCCGAAAGGAGGAGAGGGCACAACTCTGCTAGAAGTTCAACATAGTGAAGATGATGTGTTGCTCAGTGGTTTTTAGTTCGATGAAGCACAGGTTGTTCAGACATTAATGAATGAAGGAAAAATGTATGTCAACCCACGAGCTTTAATGATGATGAGGAAAATGTCCTTTTTCCCTGGCATGGGATTATGACGTAAGCAGCAGGAAACCCCGAAACCCATTCAGGTATTGCCGACTTCACACCATTTTGGTCTTAGGTATAAACCAATAGAAGAAGATCTGGAAGGGCCTAAAAGGGGGCGAAAGGCCAATTATTCTGGGACGCTCAATGGGTACTTCGTCAAGGATGGGAAAGATTTCCCGTATTGTGGCTTTCTGGAGCCATGGATCAATGGAGAGACCAATCAAAAGCTGCCGGGATTGGAGATCTTTTTTAGCCACTAGCTGTCTGATACGAAAGAGGAGGAAACAATGGAAGGAGAGAAGGAAGAAAAGAAGATTCAGGAAGAGGATTAGGCTGACAAGATTGATGGTACTAACCTGGGAGTGCTGTTAAATGAGAATATGGCTCAGTTGCGTATAACTGAATCGGACTGCTTTATGATGGGCTTTAGCGCACCGTCAGATTGTACCAAGCTCATCATCGACGCGGCCACAAAGGAAGTAAAGAATTGGTCCATCGAGTCTTCTGATGTGCAGGTTGTCTATCCTGAGTCTAAGTTTGAGTTGGAATCTATAATCGAGGGCACGTTTGTTGGTGGTCCTCTTCCTGCTTTTACTGTCAAGTTTGTAATTGTCACACCCTAAACTCCGAGCCACGTGAAACACCCATAAACAACCCTACATGATACCCAACCCAAGAATACACTCTCAAAATAAACCATACATGCATTGTATATAAACGCCAAATGGCATACATTACACGGCTCCAACGCCAGAAAACAAGTTACAACGTACATGTAACAAAAAGAAACAAAAAAAGACTACAGATCTTCCACCTCTCCCGCACCTCCTGATCAACTTGTGTGACCGGTACCTGAAGAAAATCAAAATCCCACACCGTGAGCCAAAGCTCGGCAGATTCTAAATAACACATGCAATATAAGCTAAACATGCTCGACAAATGAAATGCAGTTTTCGACTCTCTTTCAAGCCAATAAAACAATTTGAAAACTATTTTTGATCACGACTCACCAGAGCCAGAAAACCATTTTCACATGCAAGGAAAAGCGAGGATACAAACCATGTTTTGTTTTACTCATCAAGGTTTTAAAAACAAATTTAGTATTACGACTCCCGCAGGCCGTTAATACAGTTTTTCGACTCCCGCAGGCCGATAAAATAGTTTTAAGAAAATTGGTCTATCCGTCCCAAAATGCAGTACATGCAATCCATGAAATGCATGCCTCCTCATGACCTCATTTCAGCCTTCGAATACCACAAACACACAAGTGCCTTGTCAGGACCTCGTTTCAGCCGACAGAGTGCACATACCGGCTCCTGCAGCCTACCTCAACAAAGGCTTTCAAAGCTTATGTCAACCACCGACTTTCGCAGCCTACCTCATCCACCAGCTCTCACAGCCTACCACAATCACCGGCTCTCACAGCCTACCTCATACATCCACACACGCACACATGCATCATCAACCAGGATTTACATCTACTGGATCACAAATTCATCTATCCCATATCATAATCATGCAAACCTAAATAAGGATTTAATGCATAAATCACGTATTATCACGACGTTCCACATCCACATGCCTATAAAACTCTAGGTTTTAAAGCATAAAACACGTTACACATAACGATAACAAACCATGTAATCCACTTACATACTCCATGCATAAATAAATAGTTATAAATACATACAACCATATAAAACCTCGCATCATGACGCCACTTGCCACATAACCCGACATCAACTCACGTGCCACACGCACCCGTCATCCACTCACCCAGAACAACTAACAACCCACAAACGAAGCCTAGCTCAAAGGCCGACTCTAAAACCCAAAAGCCTCACGGTTTCACAACCTAAGACCCTTTCCCGAAGGGAACCACGGGCCCAAACACTCAACACATAACAAACACCCACATCTCACCAACTCATCATCCCCGAGGATGGCATCAACACCAACCCCCGAGTTTACCACACAAACCCCGAAACCACCACACGACCAACCAAACCCCTACAAGGAATCCATAAGTATTTGAATCAACTAATCCCATATATCAGTCAATTGAATACCAAAGGACGCCAATTGGAAACCAAAACCCAACCAAAAAACCACCAAAACACACCCCAGCACTTTAGTCGGCCAAACCCAAGCCCCCAGTCGACCGAAGACCACACTAGAAACCACAAAACGCCAAACCACACTATTCAGTCAACTAAACCCATTGGTTCGGTTGACCGAACCCAAGATCCAAGCTTCAGTCGACGGAACCCCATGGTTTAGTCGACCGTACTTCAGCAGAACTCAATTATGAGTTACGAGTTTGGCTCTCCAAACCCCGAATAGAAGCCTCCGAACACTCGCACGTCTAGGCCTAACACCGAGACCTTAAAAGAAACTCCCAACACCTGATTCCATCCACAGAAATTGCCAAAAATGAGTTTTATACCCCAAAAACCCATTTTGATCCAAGTCAGATCTACAGAGATCTAACTGGTAAAAAGACACCTGATTATCCATAGCACTCTTATACTACATAAAGGTCTAGAATCCTACCTCGGTGAGTTAAAAACTCAACTCCTCGATCCATGTGCAAAATTGAGCTTCGCTAGAATTGAAATCTAACCAAATGGTTGTGTAGCCCGCCATGCCAAAAGTAAGGATCCGCTGTTGGATCACTGAAGACCGAGATCTAGGCCCCCGAGAACTTAGAGAGAAGGCAGAGAAAAAATGGAAAACTTACTAGAGAAGTTTTGAAAATATCTAACTCCAGATATTTATAGGTCTCCAAAATATCTTTTTTTTTTGAAATTTTTTGACAATTGCGCCAGAATGACCCACGGCCCTGGAAACCTACCCTGCATGCATATCTAAGCCCGATCATACATCAAAAGCATTAAGAACATGCTGCAACGAAAACACACAACCCGCGTCCGAAAACGCCGAAAAAGAAAACGGGTTAGGGTCTCACAACTCCACCCCCCTTAAAGGAATTTTTCCCCTGAAATTCAACTCAAGGTCAAAGAAAATAGCCCGCGGATCACAATCAACACAGATACACGAGATGGTCAACTAAACCACTCCTAGGATATAGTCAAACAAGGTCAAGCATCCTAAACGATGGCCAATCATCTCAAAGACACGGGATCTACACTCCCCCAACCTTACAACCTTACCAACCACCACCTCAACGCAGCACACCACCAACGAAATCCATCACCAACCCCAAACAGATGCAAGAAAGGAACTGGCCCATCGCCTGTATACTCAGAAGGTACCACTACTCGCTGAAGGCATATCAGCATCCTCCGGCACGACCAGTGCCCTAGATGAACCACGAGCTGCAAGAGAATACACTCGGGGCAATCCCACTGTGTCATGTCCACCTGTACAAGGCACGGTCGGCTATCGCACCGACTGAACTGAAGTTCCCCTGTCTGTCGTTCGGGAAACCTAAACAGTAGAAGGCCGCTGTCGGTACGCAGCTAAACCTGGCACATACGAACCTACTGGTGTGTCCTCTCTACTCAGGGCACAGCCTCCCTGGGGACAATTCCTACGAATATGTCCAGACTGTCCACACCCATAACAAACTGGAAGCTCCCTCCCCTGCTGCTGCACTGGTGCTAAACTCTGGGATGGCCTCGACTGTAAGCAATCCGCCGCACGATGTCCAGGTTGCCTACATCAGAAACAGGTTAACTCTCTCTGCTCCGGCCTCCCAGATGAAGCCGCAGATGGTAATGGTGCTGAAAACTGCTATGGTCCAGATGGGTAGAAGCTAGAACCAGAGGACCTCTGCCTCTTACTGGAGCGTCCACCTGTCTGCGTCTTTGCCCCACCCTGTGAGGTCCTGGTCTCCCTCGAAGCTCAAGTCTCAGCTAAAGCATTCTCAACCATCGCTGCTGCCTCCACCAGCTGTCTGAACACACGATATCCCATCACAGCCACGCGCTCCTTGATTGCCGGCCTCAAGCCCCGCTCAAACCTCATGGAAAGCAACTCATCTGTGCACTCCATCTCCGGTGAAAATCGAGACAAGTTCGTAAACCTGGCCTCGTACTGCATGATGTCCATGGTCCCCTGGGTAAGAGAATAGAACTTCTCCCTACATAAGTCCCTCCTTGAAGCTGGGAAATATCTCTCCAAAAGCACTCCCATAAAAGCTACCCATGTGGCCCCCACTGTGCCCCTAGCATATCTCCACCATGCATGAGCAGCACCCCTTAGCTGAAAGGTGGCAAAGGAAACTCGTATCTCATTCTCCACAATCTGTAATGTGTCTAGAATTTGAGTCGTCAGCTCCAACCACTCTGTTTCCATAAGAGGATTGGGATCTCCTGCAAAAGTAGGCAGATCCATATGCCGAAACTCCAGCATTGCAGCGGCAACCCTCGCCTCTCTCACCTCAGGCACCACCTCTCTCTCCCTAACAGTCTCACCCCTGGCAACTAGCTGCTGGATAGAACCAACCAGCACACGTAACAGCTCCATCGCGTCCATCGCGTCCCTGGGGAGCATTAGCATCCCCAGTATCAGGGATAGGAACTTTCCCTTGGCCAGCACGGCCACGGCTTCACCCTCTCCTCGCCGACATCGCGTCTACATGAAAGCAAAACAACATATAAGATGCAGCACATGGCATAAACATAAATGCTAAACACTTAGCATGCTATGGCATAGCCACATAGCTTCATGCTAAACAACTCCACATACCGAGGAGAACCAACAAGAATGACTCGTCAATCTGGATAACCTACTCAGATTCCCTGCTAGAAATCACGTCAGCTAAACGCATTTCTAACTTGGCCCCCAAGTTTGTTAATCCAAACGCCCAAAGGAAAGACTATCACTCCTAAGATTCAACCCCCATGCTCATATATACACATCTTTCACATATCTAACATGCTAACACGATCTTGTTATTAAAGAGTGTAAGCACATGCAATCAAGCACACGCAATTAACCTCACACAGGAACGTACCCCCTTCCCACGGCTCATAGGTATTCGAACCTAGAACTCTGATACCAAGCTGCCACGCCCCAAACTTCGGGCCACGTTAAACACCCATAAACAACCCTACAGGATTCCCAACTCGAGAATACACTCTCAAAATAAACCATACATGCATTGTCTATAAACGCCAAACAACTTACATTACACGGCTCCAACGCCAGAAAATATGTTACAACGTACATGTAATAAAAAGAAACAAAAGAAGACTACAGCTCTTCCACCTCTCCCGCACCTCCTGATCAACCTGCGTGACCAGTATCTGATGAAAATCAAAATCCCACACCGTGAGCCAAAGCTCAGCAGATTCTAAATAACACATGGAATATAAGCCAAACATGCTCGATAAACGAAGTGCAGATTTCGACTCTCTTTCAAGCCAATAAAATAATTTGAAAACCATTTTAGTTCATGACTCACCAGAGCCAGAAAATCATTTTCACATGCAAGGGAAAGCGAGGATACAAACCATGTTTTGTTTTACTCATCAAGGTTTTAAAAACAAATTTAGTATTACGACTCCCGCAGGCCGTTAATACAATTTTTCGACTCCCGCAGGCCGATAAAACAATTTTAAGAAAATTGGTCTACCCGTCCCAAAATGCAGTTCATGCAATCAATGAAATACATGCCTCCTCAGGACCTCATTTCAACCTTCGGATACCACAAACACACAAGTGCCTTGTTAGGACCTCGTTTTAGCCGACAGAACGCACATACTGGCTCCCACAGCCTACCTCAACACCGGCTTTCATAGCTTATGTCAACCACCGGCTTTCGCAACCTACCTCATCCACCGGCTCTCACAGCCTACCTCAATCACCGGCTTTCACAGCCTACCTCATACATCCACACACACACACATGCATCATCAACCAAGATTTACATCTACTGGATCATAAATTCATCTATCCCATATCATAATCATGCAAACCTAAACAAGGATTTAATGCATAAACCACGTATTATCACGACGTTCCACATCCACATGCCTATAAAACTCTAGGTTTTAAAGCACAAAACACGTTACACATAACAATAACAAACCATGTAATCCACTTACATACTCCATGCATAATAAATAGTTATAAATGCATACAACCATATAAAACCTCGCATCACGATGCCACTCGCCACATAACCCGACATCAACTCACGTGCCACACGCACCCGTCATCCACTCACCCAGAACGACTAACAACCCACAAACGAAGCCTAGCCCGAAGGCCGACTCTAAAACCCAAAAGCCTCAAGGTTTCACAATCAAAGACTCTTCCCCGAAGGGAACCACAGGCCCAAACACTCAACGCATAACAAACACCCACATCTCACCAACTCATCATCCCCGAGGATGGCATCAACACCAACCCCAAAACCACCACACGACCAACCAAAGCCCCAAAAGGAATCCACAGGTATTCGAATCAACTAATCCCATATATTAATCAATTGAATACCATAGGATGCCAATCGAAAACCAAAACCCAACCACAAAACCACCAAAACACACCCCAGCACTTCAGTCGATCGAACCCAAGCCCCTAGTCAACCGAAGACCACACTGGAAACCACAAAACGCCAAACCACATGGTTCAGTCGACCGAACCCATATGTTCGGTCGACCGAACCCAAGATCCAAGCTTTAGTTGACCGAACCCCATGGTTCAATCGATCGAACTTTAGCAGAACTCGATTTCGAGCTACGGGTTTGGCTCTCCAAACCCCAAATCGAAGCCTCCAAACACTGATTCAACAATCGTGAACACTCGCACTTCTAGGCCTAACACCGAGCCTAAAAAAAAACCCCCAACACCCGATTTTATCCACAAAAATCGCCGAAAATGAGTTTTATACCCCAAAAACCCATTTTGATACAAGTCAGATCTACGGAGATCTAATTAGTAAAAAGACACCCGATTACCCAAAGCACCCTTATCTACATACAGGTCTAGAATCCTACCTCGGTGAGTTAAAAACTCGACCCCTCGATCCACGTGTAAATTGAGCTTCGTCGAAATTGAAATCTGACCGGATGGTTGCGTAGCTCGTTGTGCCAAAAACAAGGATCCATTGTTGGATCGTTGAAGACCGAGCCCCAAGCCCCCAAGAACTTAGAGAGAAGGCAGAGAGAAAATGAAAAACTTACTAGAGAAGTTTTGAAAAATATCTTTATGAAAATATCGAACTCCAGATATTTCTAGGTCTCTAAAATATCTTCTTTTTTTTTTAATTTTTCGAGAATTGTGCCACAACGGCCCACGGCCCCGGGAACCTATCCCGTATGCATATCTAAGCCCGATCATGCATCAAAAGCATTAAGAACATGCTGCAATGAAAACACATAACGCGCGTCCGAAAACGCCAGAAAAGAAAATGGGTTAGGGTCTCATAGTAATCCCTTCTGTTTCTAATGAAATGAACAAGATTTCCGGTTACTCTGTTTTGTTTGATTTATTTCATATGCCTTCCGACGATTTTGAATTCGACGGGGCTATCCCCGAAGAAGTAAAACTTTTAATAAAAATAGAAGAAGAAATGCGTGCCCAACCAATAATTGAAGAAACTTGTCAATAAATCTGGGTAATGAAAATAACCCATAAAATGTTCAAATTGGTTATTCTTTATCCATAGTTGAACAAGAACAATTAAAAACTTTATTAAAAGAATTCAAAGATGTATTTGCATGGTCTTACGAAGATATGCCTGGAATTGATCCTGATATTGTCCTACACCACATCCCCCTATACCCTGATGCTAAATTGGTCAAACCAAAATTAAGCTGGATCTGGCCAGAATGGGCTTTGAAGATCAAGGAAGAGGTTGCCAAACGGATCAACGCTGGGTTCCTAATGGAAACTAAGTATACTAAATGGGTAGCCAATATAGTGCCAGTTTTAAAGAAGGGCGATTGTATCCGAGTCTGTGTGGATTTTTGGGACCTCAATAAGGCCAGCCCAAAGGATGATTTTTTCACTACTGCACATCGACGTCCTAGTCGATAGTACAGCGGAGCATGCCTTGCTTTCATTCATGGATGGCTTCTTCGGGTACAACCAGATTCTGATGGATCCCGAAGATAGAGAAAAGACGACATTCACCACGCCTTGGGGCACCTATTGTTATCGTGTTATGCCGTTTGGCTTGAAAAATGCCGGGGCAACCTATCAAAGGGCTACCACTACCTTATTGCATGACATGATACATAAGGAGGTTGAAGTGTACGTGGACGATATGATAGTCAAGTCCAAGGATCGAGATGGTCACATCACAGCACTGTAAAAGTTTTTCGAGAGGATTCGAAAGTACAAGATGCGACTCAACCCACGAAAGTGTGCCTTCGGGATTACTACTGGAAAAATGCTTGGGTTCATGATCACTCAGCGAGACATTGAAGTTAGACCGTCGAAGATCAAGAAAATTCTAGAAATGCCTCCTCCGAAGACCGAACGAGAAGTCAAGGGCTTTCTGGGAAGAATCCAGTTTATCAATCGGTTCATTACAAAGTTGACAACTACCTGTGAGCCGCTCTTCCACCTACTGAAGAAGGGAGTCAAGTTTGAGTGGGATCAGAAATGCCAAGACATCTTTAATGCCGTACGATAGTACCTACAAAATCCACCTGTTCTAGCTCCTACTGAACCAGATAGGCCACTGATCCTCTATTTGTCAGTGATCGATTTATCTATAAGATGTATGTTGGCACAATAAGGAGAAACTGGAATCGAAAAGGCTGTCTACTACTTAAGCAAGAAGATAACCGGGTTGAAAATACGATACACACCGCTAGAGAAGGCATGTTGGGCCTTGGTTTGGGCATCCCAAAAACTGAGGCATTACATGCTATCTTTCACAGTGAATATCATCTCCCGGATCGACCCGTTGAAGTACCTATTCGAAAAGCTGGCGCTAATAGGAAGGTTGGCTCGATGATTGCTGTTATTATCTGAGTTTGATCTCTAATATGTCACCCGAAAGTCAGTCAAAGGCAGAGCAGTGGCAGAATTTTTGGCCGATCAACCAGTTGAAGGAGATGAAGATACAGAGTTCCAGTTTCCCGATGAACAACTAATGAAAGTCGAGGATGACAAGTGAACTCTATATTTTGATGGCGCATCCAATCAATATGGCTATGGAATAAGAGTCTTTCTTGTCACTCCCGATGAATCACATTTCCCGTTGTCTCTAAAACTCAATTTTGAAGTCACCAACAATCAGGCTGAGTATGACGCACGTTGAGCCAGATTAGAGGTAGCTTTAGAACTAGGGGCAAGGAAGTTGGAAGTCATTGGAGATTCAGCACTAGTAGTTTCACAAGCGAGAGGATAATGGAAGGTTAGGGACTTAACACTGATTCTCTACCATCAAGAACTAGGGAGGCTAATACCGTGCTTTGAATCAGTGATCTTTACCCATGTGCCCAGATTACAGAACAAGTTTTCAGATGCACTGGCCACCCTAGCATCCATGATTAACATACCACCTGGAGTTCGAATGAGACCTTTGATAATAGAGCAGAAAAGAAAGCCGACATATGAGATAACAGCCACCATTGAAGAAAGCACTGACGGCCTTCTATGGTACTTTGACATTCACAACTTCGTAGAGAAAGGAGAATATCCCAAGTTTGCCAGTAAAATGGACAAAAGGGCAATACGACGACTATCTGTGCAGTTTGTCATTTGTGGTGGTAGACTGTACAAACGAGGACATTCTGGGATCAACAAGCTGTGTGTAAACACTGAAG
>JAUMHN010411506.1:0-12320 GCA_032360265.1 Heliamphora ciliata
TTTATTGTAAATTAATCTTGTAAAGAGAGTGAGTGTTCTTCATTTATTACATCTCATTTATTGTAATCAAGGGTGAGCCACTCTTTAGCCTTTGAGTGAGTGAGTGAAACTCATCAAAGAAAAGTTCAAGAGAGATTAGAAGAAAACAGAGACTTGTTTTCATAGGATCTTCTTGAAGCTGACATAGGCTTGTGAATGTGCCCGTAAACATTCAAATAGTTCAAGTGAAATCTTGAAGCTTGTAAAGGTTTGGAATATGCCCGGAAGAATTCTGAATAGTGGAAATACTCAAGGAAGATCTTGAGGAGTGGACGTAGGTTAGAATAAAGCCGAACCACTATAAATCGTTGGTGTCTGGTTCTTTTTCTCTATCCCTCATCTTTTAATATTTGGATTGATTATATTTTTGCATATCTTATTGTATTGTAATATTAAAAGATTTCTGAAAAGATTTTTAAATTACTATTTACTTTTTAAAAACTCAATTCACCCCCCTCTTGAGTTGCCTAGATCTAACATAAGGTAATGCGATATGACAATTGCATGAATGAGAAGGAAAAATTATGCATGTGACGAATTCGACCACAAGGACACAAACCAACGAATCCATTGCAGAAAGATCCATAAGATAAGATTTTATTGGCACTTGATAGTCAAAGCCATCATGATTGACCTTCGTCGGGAAATAATGATCACGTTGCCTAGTGTTATACCACGATTGCTTCATTCAGGTCAAACCCGCGTGGGGTTAGGACAAACTTTGACTGTCCACTTAAAGTGTCAGTGATGCCTTTGCCGACGTTAGTCCAAAGTCTTAGACTCGGCACATCAATCTCAAGGAATTCATAGAAGAGCAACCCCCTTTCAATAAAATGTGGCACCATTACATTCCTGTACATTATGTTTCTGTTTGTTATGCTCCCGTACGCAACATATTTCAAGAGCACGGCTGAAGACGTAACACGGCTCAAATTCATCCTCTTTTCATGGCATAAACATGAATTAGAATAAAATCAATTGCATATTTATCATAAAGAAATATAGAGGAAGAAGAATCCTACCTCAATTAGTTGAAAACAACAAACTCGAACGCCCGCGGGGAACCCAAACTCGCCGAATCAAAATTCTAATCAGTTTGAATTAAAGCCCTTGTTGAGTAGAACAAATAACCCTTCTTGTCCCTTGATCGAATCCAAGCTTAAGGGCCTCGATTTTTAGAGAGAAGGTGGAGCTTCATATTTGGGTCTTTCATGGAGGAAGACATGCGAAAGAGAGAAGAGGGAAAGAGAGAGGATTGGTTGGGGCAAAAAATGAGGGGGTGGGGGGGATGGCAATCTTCTCAAGTAAGCCAAGGCACAAAATCCCATGCCACTAACCCATGTATGTCCAAAAATACACCTAAAACCCCACGGTGTATTTAATTCATACGGAAACAGTTAAATTAACCCGAAATTAATATTTTTATCCTTATATTAATTTAAAATTTTCATTTTTGAAAATTGCCAAAATTCAAAATTATCCCCGAATTAAATTTCTCGGGTCTTTGTGCACACCGGCGGGTTCAACTAAATTTAGTAAAAAGCTACCGACCCACTAGCCACTTCATTTATAACAAGTATACAAGCTATGTAACAAGTATACAAGCTCAAAATTAATACCACACAGGTAAATTATCATGTAATATTTAATTACAAAAATTTAAAATTGGATCGGGTGTCACACCCTAGATCAAGAAGCGCTCTATCATTGGACTGTTCTCCGATGACACGTGAGATAATAGGAGCACCAGGGTCCTTGAGCTTTAGGGGAGAGTGTTGTACGTGAAAATGGAACTCACATGCTCAAGAAGGACTTTCTTAGGCACACATGTCCTAATTCTCCACTTTTGGGTGCAAAGGTTCTTAAGAAACTTAGCGTATAACGGGACTTGTTTTATAGCATCCAGGAGAGAAAGGTTGATTTTGACTTGCTTAAATATTTCCATCATGTTTTCCATGGTTGCTCCCTTCTTTGCAAAAGGGGACGGTGAGCCAAGACAAGAAAAGAATGGTACCTTCGGCAAGTATGGTGCTAGAATAGGGTTCGATGGAGAATGAGAGGATTGAGTGTCCTCTTTAGATAGTTGCGGTTTGCCAACTCCAAAACCGTTGGAGTTGGTAGGAGATTCCCCTAAAGTACCTGTGGACTTCTCAGGTCTAGTATCAAGTACCCGTTCATTCCTTATGGTCAAAATTGCGATTGCTTGGTCATGCTAGATACCATCAGCTTGCTAACTCTCTGCTTTATATTGACCCTTAGGATTACTTGCTGACTCGGTAATTTGCTCTACTTTCGGCTATTAAGCGAATTAGCTAATTGTCTGACTTGGGCCTCTAGCTTTGCAATAATTGCGTGTGAGAGTGGAGTAGCAGGTTATTTTGGCTTCGAGCCCTTGTAGAGCTTGCAACACCTTCTCTTCAAAGGCAGAATTTCTTAGGGCTAGAGGAGGAGCTAGTTGTTGAGAGAACTGCTGTGAAGGGTTGGGCGATAGGTCGTAGGATGGAAAGTATTGGGGAAGGTTGGGCTGGGTTGTTGGGTTGAAAAATTTTGTGGAGTTTATGGTTTCCAAGAAAATGAGTAACATTAATGTGCTCTTGAATAAACTCGGGATACTGGACAACAGCAGGGCAATCAGTGACATAGTGAGCCAGACTAGCACACAATGCACATGATCCTTGATAGGCCGTAGGATGGAAAGTATTGGGGAAGGTTGGGCTAGGTTGTTGGGTTGAAAAATTTCGTGGAGTTTATGGTTTCCAAGAAAATTTTGGGTGATTCGTCCATCCCGGGTTGTAAGTGCTGGAGAAAGGATCATTACCTGGTTGATAGAACTCCTGAGTAACATTAATGTGCTCTTGAATAAACTCGGGATACTGGACAACAGCAGGGCAATCAGTGACATAGTGAGCCAGACTAGCACACAATGCACATGATCCTTGATAGGCCGTAGGATGGAAAGTATTGGGGAAGGTTGGGCTAGGTTGTTGGGTTGAAAAATTTCGTGGAGTTTATGGTTTCCAAGAAAATTTTGGGTGATTCGTCCATCCCGGGTTGTAAGTGCTGGAGAAAGGATCATTACCTGGTTGATAGAACTCCTGAGTAACATTAATGTGCTCTTGAATAAACTCGGGATACTGGACAACGGCAGGGTAATCAGTGACATAGTGAGCCAGACTAGCACACAATGCACATGATCCTTGATAGGTACGAGGCTGGGCTGATGGAAGTGGATTGTGACCGACTGAAAGGAGTTGGTCTAATTTTTGAATCAGTGTTGCTACTTGATTTGTCAGATCTTGAGTTGCCCAATCTCACACATGCCTCGAGGTTTTTGAGAAGTGGAGGCTGTTGATCTGTCATTTCAAAAGGCGGAAACATGTTGTGAGTTCACTCAAATTTTCAAAAAGGGTCTAAGCTTCCACCTTGCTCTTCAACATGAAGGTATCACTGCAAAAGGCATCTATGACCTGACAGTAGTGTGGAGACAAGACCGTCATAAAAAAATTGGACGAGTTGCCATTTGGGTACCTAATGATGGGGGCACTGTCGGGTGAGATCCTTTAACCTTTCCCAAGTTTCATGGAATTTCTCACCATCGTGTTGGGCAAAACTCGTGATGGTGCGCCTAATTTGGCTAGTCTTACCAATGGGAAAGTATTTTTTTAAGAATTCCTATTGCATCTGAGCTTGAGAGGTTATTGTGTCTGCTTTTGGAGAGTTAAGCCAATGTTTGGCTTTATTTTTCAAAGAGAATGGAAACAGTTTTAACCTAAGGGCGTCATCTGGAAAGTGATGGATTTTGACTGTGGAACAAATTTCTAGGAATTCATCTATGTGCTTATACGGATTCTCATTACCAAGTCAAAAATGAGAGGAGAGCATTTGAATAATGTTGGATTTGATTTTATAATGGGTTGCCCCAACATCGAGCAACTGGATGCATGATGTGACTCATACGCGGAATGGAGTAAAATACTCCTTCAGTTGTGGAGCCTGAGGGTCAGGAGGATTAAGAGTGGCCACTTGGGCAAGATTGGGGTTAGCCAGTGGATTAGGGGCAGAAGGTCTAAGAGGGCGACGTAGGGCTCGGTTGTTCCTAAAGGTCTGTTCAATATCAAGGTCAAACGGGGTTAAGTCTAAATGACAAGACCTATGACTATGCATGCACAGGCACTAAAAAAAAAGAACAAGAAAATACTGGGCGTGGGTTGTAAAACCCTCTAATTCTAGTTTTTCTCGTCAAACTAAAATAAATAGAAAATTAGACTTACATATCTCGAACATGGATGGTCCACTTGTCTTTGCGCCACAATGCTTAATTCCTGCGCACTCTGCAATTCGTCGACAACCTTAAATAGGAGAATAACAAACCAAGTCGACACAGGCGTTAGAAGGAAGTAAAGAAAACTGAAAAAGAAATCTAATCGTAAGATTCCGTAATCGTGCTAATTGTCCTCGGCAATGGTGCTAAAATTAAATGTTGTCGTTATCGTATAAAAAATAATTATTTAAAACCTAGGTAAAAATTACTGCTCTGTAGAATAGTGGAAAAAACTAGGTATCATTCCAACGAGGACAATTAGGTTGAGTTACACGACCTTACGATAAAATATCTAATTCAGGTTATTAAAAAGGATTTTTTGTTTGGTTGATTAAAATGTAGAAAAAGAATTAATTAAAAGTAGTAATCAAAAACTTGATTTGAATAAAAAGAACCCTAGGGTGTTGAATTCACCCTAGCCAAATAATTTAGATTCGTTAAGATTCTATTACTTTTCCACGATTCAACCCAAATCTATTCTAGCTACAAGCTAGAACTGGGTTACCAAGAAAGATATTTGATCGAAAAACCTAGCATAGCCTATCTTTGACCGGTATTGATCGTTTGTGATGAACTAGGCACGATTTGTCCTATTGTAGAATAGCATATCTCATGTTTTTGATTAAATACGGCAATACGCAAAGCAGTTGTATAATGTCACATTCACAATCACAGAAACTAAAGACAAACTAGATTAATCCTGAAAAGCTCGTTGATAAAAACTCAACGGCTAAATGTTATACAACCAGTTGAATCTAGAATCGAAAGAAAATTGAAATCAAAACAATGTTTGAGTACCCGGCTAGGGTATCATCAAACCCTAGAATGGAAGAAGTTAGTTGCTCATGCTGCGGCGGTAAACTTGAGGATTAGAACATGATCTTGTCCCGAGCCCTTGCCCCTGTAGCCACCTTTTGTCTTCTCACCTTAATTCTTGAAATATTTGATGCCTCTTTCGACGTGTTTTTCACTTTTTATATCATCCCCCTTTGACCTAGTGTTTAAAATCAGGGGCTTTAGTCCTCCGTAAAATGTCTAGACGCCCGTCTGTACGCCAATCCTACTGGAAAAATTCATCTGGACGCTTGTCCCGATGAAAATGCTTCAAGAGAAAAACGTCCGAACATGCGTCCGGACGCAAATGGACAGAATGTTGTTTTCTTCTCTTTTTGTAGCTCAAAAATCCATGAAGCTTTCTGTATAACTTGCAACACAAAATTATACAAAAGTCTATTATTTAGATGTAAGTGAGGGCAGTACTACTGTATATTTGGAAGGCTTAAATGTGAACATTTGGCCCTGTTTGGTTGCAGTTTTTATTTTTATTTTTTCCAAATTTTTTTTTTCCAAAAATAGATAGAACACGTTTGTCAGCAATTTTCAGAAAATTGAGTCGAAAAATGACCTAAAAACTGAACATCTTAAAAACGATTTAAAACCGTTTTTGCTTCTCTCTTTTTGTCGCGGGACTTAATGTATTGAGAAATAACTCTCAGCTTTGACAACCAAACGCATTTTCTCTTTTCAAAATATTATGAATTTTTTTTTCAAAATTCTTTTTTGAAATATTTTTTTGAATATAATTTTTAAAATGCGCAACCAAACGATGAGTGCCCAAGTTTTGATTAGGGTTTGTTTGGTTTAATGAGAGACAAAAAAAGTTGAGGTGATGTGTGTAAGAGTTGTTTGACTTTTGGGGCTAAGACTTGAATATTAGGTTTTAAAATTAATTAGAAAAACTAATTTTTCCTTCATTACTCCCAATGTGACCGACACCCATTTATTCTTTTCTTATATATATATATTTATATTTATATTGGGACCCGGTTCCTTTTAATTTGTAAAAATTAATTAAACTTTACTGTGATATTTTCAATGGAAAATGGTGAAGTGTTTAATTGTGAGAGAGAATTAAAATTTAATTATGATAATGAGATGTGACGATAATTATGTGATCGATTTTGTATGAAAATAATTATTGTGGGTTGAATGAACGAGCTTTGTGGCGTCAGAACAAAATTTGGGTTTATGTGTACATTTTTTTTTTCTTGGAGTGCTGCTGTCCAGCGAGAGACGGATCGATCGATCTCGAGATCGATTGATTGGTTTGTGACATAGAGCAATTATAAGTTCAGGGTTTGTGCTTTCCAATTCATTTCTTTCATCTCCTGATCTCTCTAGAAGTGATCCCACAACCCTAGATTTGGTGTGGGGTGTCCCTTGAGCTTTCCTTGCTCATTTGGTGGTGATTCCTAGCTTTTTGCTCGTTGGAACACCGTTGGAGGAGTTAGATTTGTTTTGGAAGCTTGAATTTTGCTCACCGGTGGAGATTTCCTTAGTTGGAGGCTTGTTCTTAGTGATTTAATCACCCAAGAGGTATGATTTATGACTCTCATTGATTATTTGTCGGGCATGTGTTGTATGTTTTGTGTGTATATGTAAAAACACGAATATATGTATGTTTGGAACCCTAGGCTAGAGTTTGGTGGTAAATCATGAGAAATCTCGTCATTGGTGGATAATTTAAATGATTTTAACTTGCTTTCATGGTGGGGGTGGGTGGATTTGAAAAAGTGAGACATTAGGGTTTTGAATTTTCTTTAACATGAAATTTGGGGCTTTTTGGGTTGTGGTGTTCAACTCATGAAATTGATAGAAATTTTGGCAATGTGAGTTTATATTAACTTGATTCCATATGAAATTCATAAATTTTTATCGTATGTACAGACGGTGGATTATGAGTTGGTGGAAATGATAAACTTGGTTGACGATTTGGAAAGTGATGGGTGGTGGGAACCCTTTTCATGAATAAAATTCATGAAATTTTGGCGTTTGGAGCTAACTCTTGGGGTTGAGCCTTAGTTTAAATAATTCGGTTGAAAGGGTGAAAACATTTTGAAAACGTTGGTTGATTTCCATGGTTATATGGATGGCGTAGCTATGTGCCTTTAGTTGTTTTGTACATGGCTGTGTGCGTACAAACGTTTCGATAGTTGTGTTGTGTGCCTTTAGACGTTTTGTACATAGCTGTGTGTGTAAAAATGTCTCGATAGTTGTGCTGTGTGCCTTTAGACGTTTTGTACATGGCTGTGTGCGTACAAACATTAACTTGGGCTTCAATTACTCCTCGATGAAAGTCCGAAAACTTGCGCAAGGTAGGTGCTTCATTCTTTTGGGTTAGTCCCCGTAAATGAAGTGATTGCCCCATTGGGAGGCGTTTGTTGTTGCAAGGTATAGAAAACTTGTCATTACCTAGCGGGCCATTGGATGCCCCAGACGTAGGATAATGGGTGAGTCTATAGTTACGTTTATCCTCGGTGTGACAGAGTCGGTACATAGAAAATCATTGGTGGTGGTAGAAATCTGGTTGAAAAATAACGTGTTATCTATGTTTATTAAACTGTTGTACATTACGGGATTATATGGAAACTCGTGGTTTTGAGGATGGAAAATCTTTTTGAGACCTGTATAGCCGAGTTGTTCATATAATTCGTGATTACATGCTACGCTTTTAATTAATGTTAGTCTATTTCCTATTGGGTTTCGGCTCACGTTGTTGGATTTAAAACCTTTCAGGTGAAAATGTTCATGTGGCTTGATCAGGAGGAACCCCGGAGATGGTGGAATATAATATTTTTCATTTTGTTATTCTGTAGTTTGTATCGATTTTGACGTTGGATCATGTAATTATGTAATAGGTTTCGAATTTGACAGCATATGTTTTGTTAGGCCTTAAGGATACGAACACATATTTTGTATGCATGAGAGGACATTGGGTATTGTTTGAATGTTTTTCGATGGGCTTGAATGTTGGGTTTTCGAAGTTTGCAGGCATTTGGAGATGTTTCTCTTTACTCCTTTGTCATCTTTTCTTTTGTGGTTTGTAGGTGGAATCCTTGGGAAGGCATGCTTGGAGGTGTAGTGGAAGTGTGAGTTCTTGGTGTTGAAAAATCTGGGTTGAAAAAGGGTCCAGTGTTGGACCGATCGATGGACCGATCGATCAGTCTATCGATTGGTCAAACATTGCTCTCGGTTGTTTCAGTCGGTGGAAGACGGATCGATATGTCTTGAGACGGATCGATCGGTTAACTTGTTGGAGCACTTTTTCGTTCCTTTGTTTCTCGAAATCTTTTCTTGTGGGGTTTAGTCTCCTTTCATCACATGGTTTCTTAAAGAGTTTTCGTGAGGTTTTAGAGCTTGAAACTCCATTTTCTTCCTAAAAACATTCTCTTGGTTAGTTTGTTGGGGTGGGTTCACGTGTCTTCGATATGAGGGCGTGATAATATATATATTACATCATTTTGTTTTATGTAAAAAAGGAGACTAAAAACTTCTCATGGGCTCATTTCTTGGATTTTTGGGCATCACCTTTGAATTTTTTTTTTCTATGGGTTTAGGAAAAATGGCCAACTACTAAAAGTGACACTAAAATCATGTTGGGCCTAGCCCATTCCAAGTTTGGGCTGAAAAAGGCTAGACTGCTAGGTTGGTCCATCTGCAAGAATTTGATTCCAAGAATTCTCTTAAGGTTCAAACTCCTTTAATTTCTTAACATAAGATTTCAAACTTGAATTCCCAAGTATCTCTCCATATCATGGTTCCAAGAATTCGGCTCTATACAAGGGGTGCATAGCTCAGATCTCAACCTCTGTTTGAGAGAGTTTTCCATTTGGCTGGGCGTGTGGAGAAAGAGAGGGTGAGAGAGTTGGGTCAAATCAGGGTGTGGTCAAAGCAGATTAATCAATCCAAAAATATGGAAACCTCGTATATGTATACGCTAAATAAAAATTATATGGGTATGCTCTTTTTTCTTTTTCAATCATAAAAATTAAAGGACAAGAAAAGAAGGTAAAGCTATCAAGAATTAGAAACTGCATAATCTAGAAGGGAAAATGGAAAAAAGAGGACAGATTTTTAAGTTGAACTTGGAATAACTTTTGTCAAAAGAAGAAATCATGTTTCTTTTCTTTTTCTGTTTCTTTTCTTTTTGGTTTGGGGTTGCCAGGGGGGGTGGGAAGTGGATCAATACTTCATTGATAATCATCCCAAAAAAAGATATCCATGATTACTGGAATTCAAATGAGGGAAGAAAGAAATAGAATGGAGGAGGATATTAAGATCACTAAAAAGAGCATGAGCGTGTGAGAGTTTGAAACCAAGACAATTAGAGAGAGAGCATGGAGGAGATGAAAGGGAGTATAGGAAAGTATGGTAGCCAGCGTGTTATGGAAAAATGGCTAGATACTTTGGTTTTATAATTGGTGTTATTGGTACAAACAGTACAAATAAGCCAGTGTCATGTATGTATGAGACATTTATTTGCAAGTAGCTTTTTGATTCTTTGCTGAGCTTAAAATTTTTAGAAGGGAGAGGTCAGTGGTGGTTACTTCAAGTTCAAGCCCTATTAAAGACCTTTTGTCAAAAATTTATGTTTACAACTTGCTATAGTGGGACAATACCTATCAGTCAGCGCATTCTATGTTTCTAGCATGCCAATTGGCAGGTCAAAGTGACTGACTGAGTTTGCACTTTGTTTCCGAAACCTTTTTTTTCTGGCAGTTTAGGTGGGTTCATTAGCTTCAGACTTATATTGCCACCAGTGCCCACGATACTACTTTCCCTGTTTGTGATCTTTATTTCGCATGGATCTTTAAATTGTTCGGTCCATTCCTTTGAGTTGATTGCATTTACGATTAAAAAGTTATCTTTTCTAAAATAAATTATGAGATACAATTTATAATAGAGGATTCATTTTTATACATGTGACTTTTCAAGAGGGGCAATAGAGATATAGCTGCTTAAGAATATTTATTTCAAGATATGATAATTTATTTTTAAAAATGTTGAATGTGTATTGTTCAAGTTGTATGGTTCATGCTGTCTTGCAGATATCTAGCAATCGTGAAAGATGAAGGGCTTGAGATATCACAACCAGCACTAGATCCTGGCAAATCAGAGGTGCATCATCAGATTACTGTGCGTCGGAGGAGATCAAAATTGCACAGGTTATTTTTTCTTTCAAATTTTGATACTAATTTTCAAGATACAAACCTGTAGTTGGAGTTGTCTATCTTATAAATATGGGTGGTGCCGTGTTCAAAGTTGTTCCAATGTTTCTCTAATTCCTGGCTTATCTCTAGCTCTCATATTTGACAGAGGAGGCCAATCTAAATTTATTTTGATACCAATCTAAAGACCTTAATTGCCTTTGATGGGCTTCCTTGTTCTCCATCCATTCTTTTTCTCTTTCATTTTATGTTGTTTTTTCATATGGATCCAACTGTGCAAACCTATGATGTAAGATACCGTTTTTCTTGGTCATTTATGCTCTTAAAACAGTTGAGTGAACTGTCAATGAATGATCTGTGGATTGACTGGTTGCTCCCCCCTGTTCTGGTTGACCTAAAAGTTGTCTCACAAGATATTTGTTGAATACTAAACCCTCCTACAGTGTGCACATGAACAGTTGTTGAATTGATTGACCATTCATCTAGGCTAAGTCACTTAAGCTAAATAAGCAAAAAGTTTGTTTGGTAAACCATAGGGGTGGCTTTAAATCAAAAAGGCAATAAGTCAAAAAGCTTGGCTTAAAGTGGCTTTAAGTCAAAAGCCAAAAAGCTTGGCTTAAAGTTATTAAAATTTATTTTTAGATAATTTTATATTCAATATGGATCTTGTTCGATAGATTTTGACGAGTAAATTTTAAAAATATGACTTTTATAACAAATGAATGTGTATAATAAAAGTTATGATATTTTTAAAAAATATATAAAAACTTTTATGTAAAAAAGCAAAAAGCATAAAAGGCGAAGAGCCTTTGGGTTGCCAAACGAGGTTTTTTGGCTTTTTGAATTTTAAGCAAAAAGGAAAAAAGGCCGATTTAAAGCCGGCTTTAAGCTGGTTTCCAAGTGAGGCCTTAGTTCCATTTGCATTATCGGAATCTGTTTTTTGTAGCTTTCTTCATGTGTATGACTTCTGTTCCATTGAAGTTTGGCCTCTATCGCAGACTGTCAAATCCAGTATGCTTGTTGTGATTAGCTTTGGCACACTATGTCTGCAGGAGGATTTACAAGCCTGGTGATGGTGCAATTAGATGTGATGAGAATAGTAGAACCCCACCATGTACTGGGTAAAAATTTAACTTACGCGAAATTACCTTCTTGTGTTTTTGATAGGCTTACTGTAGCTGAGAAAAGTTTACCGTTTACTGGCTGAAGAAAATTGATGCATTTTTCTAGTGACTTTTTATGGATCAATATCGTGGAGAATATGAACCATTTAACTCTAGGAGTGTAAAAGGAATATATGTGCCCCAGGTGGATAGAAGTTATGGCTCCTGTGTTTTCAAGAGCAGCCTGGCGCTGTGTATGGTATATGATCCAGGTTGGTCGTGTCCACTGCATCTGTTACCGTGTTCATTTTTACATGCACTATTCAATTTATTGCAAAGAAAAATAACGTGGCGATATTACTCTATATTCCTTTGTTTATTTTAATCTTCCGGGTTACCATCTTTACATTGGTTGATCATTGATGTTTTTAACAGAATGACTTGATCCATGCTTGGGGATTAGATATGCAGCTTGGTTATTGTGCACAGGTAACTTCCTATATTGAGCATTGAGTTCTTGCTCTGTTTTTTTCTTTTTCTTTTATTTTTTTGTGGTCGCTTTTGACAATTGTTGGTCATGTTCTTATTGCATCATCTGATCTTTCCATAATGTTTTGATAGGGTGATCGGACCAAAAATATCGGTGTTGTGGATTCTGAGTACATTGTTCATCATGGGCTGCCTACACTCGGAGACACTAAGAATGAGGTTAGCAATATGGTATACATATGCAAGGGTATGCAGCTCATTATGCTACAGATAAAAAATTTAGTATTTTCATAACTAAATCAAATCAAATAAAATAAGGCACCCTTGAAATGTCCGCTAGATGTATATTGAGATTATTTT